>JAHPZR010007475.1:15000-22303 GCA_019787425.1 Platygyra sinensis | reverse complement strand
TTTGTAAAGTGATATCTGTGGCAATCTTTTTGTGTTCTTGGGCAAGAATTTTTCCTCTTACAAAGCCTTGCCTGTTTGCAGGATTGTTGCTGTTTGGATGCAGTATAGAAACTAAATATTGTTTAATGTGTAGGTGATGGATCGTTTGTTTCCGCTTGTTTCCAGTCTTCTATCCAGCTCAGGGTGTTTTTATCTTGTGACTGTAGCAGAAAATAAGCCAGGTATGGTTTCAACTCTTGTGACTAACAGAGAATTTTTCTGAGGCTGAGAATTTCTCGCAGTGAGACTGATTTTCTGGACTGGCATGAGTTTGATTACAAATCAATAGGGGTGTAACAATTGATATTCCTTGCGATTTAATTCAATATCGATTATTGCCTTTCGATTTTGATTTAGTTAAATGTGATATGCAAAATATTTATTTATTGTATTTTTAAAAAATCTGTGATACACAATGTAAACAACATAGAAACCTAAACCCTTGATTTGAGGATATGTACAATGAGCATGTCGCACATAGTTTGCCTGGAAATTTTCAAGGAACGGTCAAAGGGCAACATTTTACCAAGTGACAAAATGGCGCACAAACTGCGAGCATCTTTACAAGCCAATTAAAAATGCACATTTTGAAGAGTTGTGAATTCAGATTTCACAATATAATAACTCACCGAGAGCACACTGGGAAAGGTATGTACCAAAAATCAAAAGGTGGAATCAAAAAATTGTGAATTGAACCAAACAACCATAGTCACCATTAATTGTGAATTCAATTAGTTGTTACACCACTACAAATCAATGAGCTTGCTCATTTACTTCCAAATGGAACCTACCCAAACAAGTAAACAGGAAAACTTTCAGGGTGTTATCCTATGTAGCCCTCAAATGGACTCCTGGTGAGAGTGAAAAAATAATTTCAAGTGGTGAATGAAGCAAGGAAGGCTCCCTTACCCCGCCCCACTGGCTTCGCTCTCCGTATTCTTCAGTCTTGCTCTTGTAGGCTCTCCTTGCTCACCTAATTTGTTTTTCCATCCTTGCCGGGAGCCTGTTCAATGGCTGGGCATTATCCCATGTACAATGATTGTCTTAGATGGCACAGCAGACCAAGTTTCTTATAAGATATGGCCCTCCTTTTTTAATGCCATTGGCATCCCTAAAATCTTTCGCAGGCCTGTCATTAAAGGCGGTAACTGGTAGCACCTGTTATGGCTGAGTATACTTAATTTTCTCTTGATGCTATTGGTGAAATTGCCTGTTGCTGATAGAATTCACACATAAAGTAACATGTTTGCTACAGGTGTAGTGAACAAAGTTAGAGGTGACTGAAAACTTAATGACACCCCAGTTTTGCATATTCTTGGTTACCATAATGCGAATCTCTTTACCTTCATCTGGTATGACCTGAGATCTTATCCTTGAATTTTCTAACGGAACCAAGTGAATAATTATCATTTCTTTAATTTACTTCAGATGAGATCATCAGTTTGTTAGACTCGTATGGATTGTGTGGTGAAGTTATACTGGCGAGGAGAGCTGGCAGAGAGAGACTCTCAATTCTCAAATTTATCAAAAGATCAGAAGCGAATAACACTATCAGATAACAAGTAAGCGAGATTTTTTTATGAGAAACCACTATGTTCTTCCCTTATACCTTGCCAGGTGTCTCATCAGACTTTAAACACTGGTAGGAATGAACGATAAAACTTGTGTGATGTGATTAACAGCTACACTCAACCATTTCAACATACTGAAGAACTGTCAAGTCTGAAATGTTTGTCTTATATGCAGTTTTTGATCATTTTAAGTTTTTCAGCATTTTACAATTTTTCCCACACTGGCCTTTTTCACACTAGAGGACGAACAAATCATCTAGACCGAAAAATCGTCTGGCATTTGTCTGTCTGATGTGAATTTTTGTCGTACTGTGGTCGACTTGTTCGTGTCGACCGAGCCTCATTACCCTTTAGTTTTACAGATTATCCTTATGGCTTACCAAGGCTGCTGCCTAACAGGAGCCCGGCAGCCTTGGGCACCCAAGAAAGTCCGTTGGGCGCCTAAGTTGTTTAAGCATCTCCCAAAACATTACTTGTTGGGCTCCTAACTTTTTGGCTTTTGTCCTTCTGGGCTCCTTGAAATATTGCTAGGCAATAGCCTTGGGCTTACCTATCTTTATAGATAATTTGCATATTTTATTTATACTGTTTTTTTTTTAAGTACATCATTGATGCCTGCGAAAAGAAGGCTGTAGCCAAGAAGAAGTAGACCATGTATTCTCATTCATAGTTTTACCTAATATTACTTATGCTTTATCTGTGTATCAGAGCTAACTATAGCCCAGCAGGTTTAAAACCGATGTTTTAAACGCAGATACATATCCAAGAAATTAGAGATACGTGTAGGTGAATTTCTTAAATTACCAGATCACAGAATTTGTAGGAAGGTTTCTAGTATCCCGAAGCACCCTCTTAGAGCTAATTAGCCCGAGATCAAGACTACAAGATACAACTTAAGGAATAAATCTCCCGCAATGCTCGCCATTTACACGGATGCCCCCACACCGGGAGATGCGGAAAATTTTTTGGAACATACCAATATTAAAGCAAAGGGAAATGTGGTCTTTGTTGACAGTGCAGACAAAAACGTAAATGAAAAGAATAACCATGTCCGAGTGTTGAGTGACCTTGTTTAGACTAATTGACCAATGATAATACTAAAAGCTAGTGACGTCAAAGAGACTACGTCAAAGGCAAACCAAGGGCGCACGGTGAACCAATCATATTGCTTGCTTCTTGTTTATTTTCAAGGTCATAGAAATTTCTGGAAAATTATTTGTACACCCAAGTCACAGAGGGGTATTTATCTCAAACTTTCTCGAGTGTCACCAGCACTAGGTAAACAGGAAGTGCAAACTGTGTTAACAAGCTGTGTTTACAAAGCCTTTATATATAATGACTTAACAATTAGAGGGCGCGTTGTGTCCCCGATCAACAGATCTTTACGTTAGGAAGTTTCACTTAAGCTTTCGGAAGTACGGTAATTGTGTTTGTTCCAGTTTTGCAGTATCTCGTCTTGAACATGTCAAACACCAACGATTTATTTTTTTTTCTCAAGACAGCGGAAATTTGAATCAAAATTCGAAACAACTAAAACGGAACGTCATGGAGAATCAGTGGAAGAAAGATCTGCAGAGATTACTGACAATTTTATAGTAATTTTTTGAATTTTTAGGAAGCGTCTGAATATATTGTCAGACAGTGTTTTGTCGTGTGGTAAGGAGCAGATAAAATTCTCGTGTTCCAATTCTTAGCCCCTTAGAAAGCTAGTAAAAAAAAACATATTTCTACAATGCTTTGAAGAAAAGTGAAAAAGTTGAACTTTTCTAGTAGCTTGAAACGTGGTAAAAGTGAATAAAAGCCAGCGCAGAAAAAGTGAAAACTGAAATAGAAATCAAATTGATTATAAAACTGAAAATGTCTGAAAATTGCTTTTCCTTGATACGCTTAATTGTGCCTTAAATAGCGCTAACAGATGAATACGATATAAAGTCTGGGAGAACGATAAATACAGAACTCTTCCAAAAACTACGGATCCCTGTTTCCTTGAGGAACTGATCTACAGAAAATATTTTTCATGCTTTTTACAAACTTACAGAAACCTCGTCAGCGTACTTACGGACTTGCTCTGGTCTTCGGGAACCGTCGATTGTAATGTTTGTGAATCAGCCGAAAGGTTTCCGACTTGTATCTGCCAATCAAAATCAACACGACAACACTCCGACAGTTGTTACGTAGAATGTTTTTGGTTTGGCAACGGTGTTTCAGTCCACTGACCTACAGGTTAGCAGCTACGGCTCTGGAAATTTTCATCCCTAAGTGGTCTTTTTTTATTAATGTATCGTCGTTTTAGTTTTGCACTTTCGTAACCATAATTTTCTAAATCATAGGCGTACGGACACCTTCGGACCTTCGACAGCCTAGTAGAATAAGAAACTAAAAAAAGAAACAGCTCATTCTTCCTCGCACGAAAAGTTCAAGAGAATTTTAAAACGGCTCTTTGTGGAGTCATTCAAAGCGGCTTTTCAGTTCAGAGCCACCACAAAAACTCTTACTCTTCGTTTGCTATGATTCTTTTGTCATTAGGGAGTTTAAGATAACCACGACGGCAACGGCAACGGGAACGTCGCTAAACAAAAGGTTTAATGAGCGGAACAATAGCTGTGCTCGTGCGTTATAACTCTTTGTATATTTCTTGGCCGTCCTCTGCAAAACAACAACGTCAAATGACCAATTCTGCGTTGTCTGAAGAACGTGAACTACGACGACTAATTTTTTAAAATTCTATTTCAAATTTATTGCGGTGTCCGAGATTCAGTTTCGCGATAGCTTTGACAGTGATAAACAAAGTTAGACTTAAAAATTCATTATTTAATCGACGTTGTCTTCGGCGTCGCCGTAGTAGCTTCTTAAACTCCCTATTGTTTAGTTGATGGAAATAATATCCATTTCGTGGATTTCCACGATACACATTTAAACGAGATATGGCTTTTCCAACGGCAAGATATCTGTATCCTTATATCATTTGACCTAAACTCCGTTTTGACAAGATGAACGTCAGAGAAAGTAACCTGGAAGCCTGCCCTTGACAACCTTTGTTATCTCTCGAGTACGTTTGCCCGAATCAGCGTTTTGCCCGGAAAATGTCAGAAATTGCAACCCCCCTCCCCCCCCCCCCCCCCCCGGCCCATACGCCTACTGGTCTTTGTTCCAGGCAACGATCGAGTTTTGTGGACACTAGATTTTTAAGCCTTTTAGATCGATTTATTGAATTCATTTGCAACAAACGACATCACAAACTGCCAGAGGTCGTTGATACTAAAATTTCCCACCCGAACATGATTTTTTATGAGGAACTTGGAAAAAGAAAAGATTGTCGCGCCTCCCAAAATAATTAAAACAAAACAACAGATGTTCTCTTGCTTCTATAAATGAAGTAAATTGAAAAAAATTTTGATTTATCTGCAACAGCTTCTAACAAAAAGGTTTATCGAAAAACCCCATGAGGTATCTTCCAGCAAAATTAATTCGAACGTGACTTTACTTCAAATTAGCTTTGAGAGGCCAACGACCTTCCTAATCCAAATTTTGGAATTTTGGAGGCAGTTGGGATAGAATGTTGAGAGTTTGGATTGTTTTGGCAGGGAAGATAAATATTAATCTTGAATCAAATCTTGTTTGACGAAATGTTGTTTTTCGAGTTACCGAATTTGGTTGCTGTAGGAAGTATTTGATTAATGTCTATTTCGCAGCCGTTAAAATATTGTTTACATTTCCTTGTGTTGCAAATGGAGGTTTAATAGGACTGCGCTGCTAGTTTACATAAAATGTGTTCTTTTATCACGTTCTGTCAGCCGGTGATTTTCAAGTGAATGTCAAATCGTCACGTCCTTGCTAACACTTGCAACCACAAGCTTCACTTTTCGCGGATTTGTTGTCAAATGGCTTCTTTGGTTAACCATGTCTGTTTTATTTACTGATTTTGCGGTTGTATGTGTCATTTTACGCGACTGCAGGGAGCGAATTTCTGAAAAGTGGACATAAAAATTAACTGGCTATATTAATCCGTCTTTTAACGCTAACTCGACGAAATAATTGCATGTGATCGGACGGCTTCAACCCCACGGTAGGTTTTTGTTTTTTCTCTTTCTTTCTCGATAAGAATGAAATTTTGAATAAGGAACGTTACCTCGCATCGAATTTACATTGGAACAGTTTCCTCCTTTCATGCGACCAACTTGAACCCTAGAAGATGTAGTTTTTGCTGAAACCATTTTTTATACGGTATATTGGCGTTTTCTGAGATGTAAATTGAATTTGAACTGAAAATTTGACGCGTGAAAAGTCCAAATCCCAGAAAATGAGAAATTGAACCTTGAGGCATGCAGTTAAAGATATAACGCAAAATGTTTTCTTTCATTTCTCGGTTTTGATTCGTGGAATATGCTATTTTTCCACTGTCAGTCGCGTTGAGAAACCTTTTTCAGCAAAGCGAAAGGTAAACTGTAATGAATAGAGATGCATGCACAGATGTTATTAAACGGAAATGTTTGAAACCATCGGCCGTTGCCTCGGCTGGAACAATAGCTACCTTTAAGAACATGAAAAGTTTTCATCTTTGTTTTTTTTTTCAGTTTTTGTAAAAAAAATTAAATCAGCTTTGAATATTTGGCAAACATATACGCGTATGCCATCTATGAATGTTCAATTTTAGTAATTCATGTTATAGCATTTTAAACTACTCGGGAGAACTCTTACAAACATCACGCTCGTATTAAAGTAAACGTTTGTTTTGTTAGTTTTAACACACAACTAGATTAATTTTGCTCAGATGTAACTTGCTATTTTTCGTTTTTTTCTAGGACCTATTTCTTACCATAAAAAAAATGCTTTCGCCTGAAGGGTAATTGAAAAATTTCAAGAAATCTGACGGAAATTGACCAAAAGCGGAAAAAAGTAATTCGAGCGGAATCAACATTGCCGACATTTTCTGTGAAACATTCGCTTTTGTTATTTGTGATCATTTCAATCTTTTAAGAATCTTTGTCACGTCGCCAATATTCTGTCGTTTGGTTTTTGATAGTGAGTTTTCACTAAGAGCATTTTTGGATCAAAGTGGAGGTTCAAGGATACAACCAGAATGTTATTTGTTTAGCAATAAATTATTAACTTATTAACGGCATATATCGTGCCCGCTTTTAACATTTGAAATCATGAAAAATTTACGCCGAAACCGCAATCCTGCAGAGATGAATAAAAGTAAGATGTTATCAGCAGAATTAAGAATAGGTAGTTTGAAAATTCAGTTGGAATGATAAAACGGCCATTTTGAAATCACAAGAGAATTTGGGTTCGCTAGCAATAAATTAAGGAACGAGTAACAAAAATCTCTTCGCGTAATTGAGTTTGACATTTCTATTCAACTCAACAGTGGTAAAAGTGTCCTTGGTAGTGAAATTTCGTTTGATGTACACCTGAATGGTAGGTGATTCTCATCGCGGGAGACCATGCTTTCAATTGTTTTTTTTCCGCAAAAACCGCTATAAAATTGGGTTGAGGTACATTTTAAGTACGTAACTTTTTATGGATGGAAATTGTTCTTTAGAAATATTTCTGGATGCCGCATTTTCTAGAGAAATCGACGGGCAAAAGTGCAAGAACTTAAGAGTCGACATGTTTATGTTGACGTTACTGCTCAGCGCTTGCACAATTCTGACAATCAATCAGTCAGTCAGTCAGTCAGTCAGTCAGAC
>JAHPZR010007475.1:0-7500 GCA_019787425.1 Platygyra sinensis | reverse complement strand
GTAATAAAAGACTAAAACCATCAATACACTGCGTTCAATTATAGAGAGAAATAACACAGATATTGCGGGTTTTGAGTAAATAAAATGATCGCTCTACTGACGGCATGTTTGTTCTTTGAAATTCTTGTGCACGTGCTAAATATTGCATCAGCAAAAGCACGCACGAAAACTGTGTTCGGCCACCTTAAGCTATTTTGAAGTTTCAGTATGTACTGAAAATATTTTAACACTTAAAAATTTAGAACGGTTATATTTTCGCACACTTTTTTGTCCGAAATTAAAATTCTCTGAATTTTTTCGCAAGCAATGTAGTCCATAAATACAATAGCCGCGTTAGGAAGATAGGAACATCATCGCAGTTATGCACACAACATAAACAGTTGTGAAATTGACGCCTTTTTTCAGGCTTTAATTTCACAACTGCTTAAGTTGCGGTGTTTAACTGCAATGATCAATCATAACTTTCTCCGTAGTTCAAATATATGTTTCATATATCCACAATAGTGTTTAAGGAGAGTTGTTTTCTGGGGGATGTGGTAAGGGGCTTATCACGGCTGCTCACCATATGACCAAGTCGAACATTTCGATCAGCGGAGAACTCCTCGACCAGTGAATGATAGTGGGTGGAGAAGAGTGTCCGACATTTGATGTGCTGTGACAGCTCACCCACCACAGCACAAGCGATGGCTGTACCATCATATGTAGCTGTACCTCGACCCAGCTCGTCCACGAGAACGAGTGAATGTCGTGTGGCATGGCGGAGAATCGTGCAAGTCTCGCTGAGCTCTACAAAGAACGTACTCTCACCTGAAATATGAAAGAACAAACTTCAAGTTATCTTTTACAGTGCGGCAACTCGACCCGGGCGACCTGCAAAACTAATCAGTCGAATCGTCAACTGAGAACAATGGACTGGCAGCTTCCCGCGAAGACAGGTAATTGTCTGTTTGGCGTGAATCGACCCCTCTAACCTAGACCGCTCGATCCAGAGGTCAGCGCACTTACTATGAGGCCACCGCGCCTCCACTACACAAGAAAAAAAACCTGTATTTTAACCGCTGACGTTGACCCTTACCCGAGAGAATTCTGTCGTGCGCTCCAAGTCTTGTAAACACTCTGTCAACTGGTGTGAGGCGACACTTTTCAGCCGGAACATAACAACCCTGTTGAATGAAAGGATCTACTTCAACAAAGTAAAAGCTACTGAGAAAACTGAGTACAGTCAGTGTTACGTCTAGATATCGGAGAGGGTACGATCAAGATAACAATTTAAAATGAAAGAAAACCGAAGAAAAAAATACTTTTTGTCTTCGAAAATTTACGTTAAAAGGCTACAGTTTGCCCCTTTTCGCGAATTTGTAACACAAGGTAACACAAGCAGTAGCCACGCAGCTCTTCGGAATCTCTAATTTTATTTGCTCCCAGACTCATCCAACTCTATTGTTTTCAGGACTAGGGCCATTGTTTCTGTTGTTTATTCTATTGTTTTCTCGGCCAATCCTGTTAAACCTTACGAGAGGTGCGTGGCGCCTCCTATAAAGATTCGAATTATTATTATTATTACTATTATTATTATAATATTATTGTTATTCTCATCAAAAGAAATGATGTATCTACGATAAGGCCCATCCACACTACGCCGGAGGAATTTAAAATGGAGGATTATTTCTATGGTTAGGTCTACCGTCCACACTAATCCGTCAAGAAAACAAAGATTTTCGAAGACGCTCTTCAAATCGGAGAAAATTGAAAACGCCAGTTTCCGTTTACGTGAGGACGGAAAACATTTTGAAAACTGCTATTTTCGAAAACGATGTAATGACCATAATCGCGTGATTTCCCTAGTCGAGATTTCTTCAAACACAAATCCAAAATAACCGGTGATTGTTGCGTTTTCAAATTACTCCGGCGTAGAGTAGATTAAAGACGAGGCCTAAGTAATGATGTCCAGCCATTACGCCCCATGGGAGCAAACAAACTAAATTTCCGCTTTCCTCTTATTTCATGACGGGTAGAATTTAGCACGTTTAAACAAAAAGAAAAGTAAATTTACCATCTGTGCCATAATGACAATCAACCCGGCTTGTCTCATGAGCGTCGACTTGCCGCCCATGTTCGGCCCGGTGACAAGCACGCATGTACTTTGACTATTGACCGCTGTCTCCTCGTTGCAGTCACTGTCCTGGAAAAGGCAACGACAATGGAACTAAGCGAGAATAAAATCCCATATGTCAATACGCCATGAAACAACTGAACATAGTTACGACAGGGAAATGGTTAGGAAATTGGAAATGTTCGTTGTTGCATGTTTTTGTTGGCTATTTTGGGGGTTGACCCTGCACAAAACCTGGAAAAATACAAAAGGCGGTTATGTGTGCTAATAAAATTAACCAATAGAAGCATTGCGATTATGTAATTCATGCATAGTTAATGAACATAAAACAAAAGATGTACAGGGTCAAAGAACTTCCAAAAAAACTCTTAGCCTGTTTATTTGTTCCTTTGATGTTTACCAGTCTTCGAGACCATTCCATCTATTAACTATGAACTGAACACTAACCGAAATACTCCATACTTACATCCCTTATCCCAACAACTGTGTCATTTGGAATAAAATCCCCGCCACTAAAGGTACGAGAGATGCAGGGATGCCGACCATCTCTGATTTCCAAGAAAGGCTACCGAGCAGAAAGAAAAACAAAGCAAAAAAATCGCATTAAACAAGAACTTTAACTCATGTAGACGGCAAAAATATCTAAAAGAAAACCATGGGTGTTAAATTACTCCTTAATTTTGGCACGAAATTTCAGCGTTAATTTATAACTTCACGGGTAAAATCACAATATTATCAGGGTATGTTTGGCACGAAATTTCTCGCTAGAATAAACAAGTAGAACGCGCACGACTTACCGTGTAAGATTTTTCGAGTAAAAACTAACACGAAAGACCTTTTTGAAGACCGTACCTGAAAGTCCCCGCCTGAAGTCTGATCGGGAAGAACAATTTCTGGTCTACACATCGGGCCGTCACCTTGTGAACTGAAGAGAGTGTCACCGTTAATAACACCCCTTGTACACTACGCTGGAGGAATTTGAAAACGGAGCTTGAATTTTTCGGCTAGCCCCACCGTCCATTCCAATCCGTCACGAAAACGGAGCTTTTTTACAGAGGGTTTCACATAACTTTTGACGAACGGGTTCCGAAGTTTGTTCGGAAATTCCGAAGTTGGCGACGAACTTGGCAATTTGATCACGTAGTTACCAATCTTGTTACGAACTTCACCACGAGGTTGGGAACTACGTTGCGAACTTCTTGATCCAAAGTTATGGCCGATTTAGAAAATCGTATGTCTCTGTTTAGGGACAAACTAGACCACAAAACCTCCGATTTCATTTTTCACACTCTTGTCACCAACCAGTTCACATCAAGGCTTCAACTAAAGTTGCTGACATCAGAACAACTCGACTACATGTTTTTGAACGATCTCGCTCTGGGAGCGAAAGCTCTTCTCGTATATCATGTCGATTTACTGAAGGATGAATCACCTTTACCAAAGAACGAAGGAAGGAAGTACATGGAAATGAAACTTCGACTGCTACAGAGTCGCGCAGAGTAAGTTTGGCATGTTGCACACTGAGTTTGCACGTGGTCACAGGTGTTCAGTCGGCATATTTAACCGTTCTGCACCGCTTTCTCGCTGCCATAAATACTGGGTTGTGTTTGCTTGCAGTATTCTGCGTAGTAGATAACATCATCAGTTCGTGCGGAGCGTATTTTATTTCCTCCCGGCCCTCTCCTGCCTCAACATGTCCTTTGCGAACGAAGTTGTCGACAATACTTTAAACGGTCTGTCGAGTTTCAGCTCTTTTCCGATTTCTGTTGGCCCTTTATCTTGTAGCCAGTCATCTACAATTTTTTCCCGCACATTGTTTGGTAAAGCTTTCCCTTGTCGGGTGAAAGGATTCATAATTATACCCCACGCTTCAGCAAACTAATAAGTTTCCGAACTGTGGTTGCGCGGTTCGCGTTGTAATTTCGAACTTCGCTGCTAAGTTCCCAACTTGATTTGCAACTACGTAATCAAATTGTCAAGTTCGTCACCAACTTTGGAAATTCCGAACAAATTTCGGAACCCGTTCGTCAAAAGTTATGTGAAACCCTCTGTAAAACGCTCTTCAAACCGAAGCAATTTGAAAACGCCGGACTTAAGTTTTCCAGCCAGTGGACGGAAAACATTTTAACTAAAACGGAGCTTTTCAAAAAGGCCGATCCAAAATTTCTCCGGTATAGTGTGGACGGAAAACATTTTAACTAAAACGGAGCTTTTCAAAAAGGCCGATCCAAAATTCCTCCGGTATAGTGTGGACGGAAAAGATTTGATGCGTTTGCAAAGAGAAACCTCTGTTTCCCGGGGGGGGGGGGGGTACTCCCTTATTTGGGCTATACGGGATGTGCCGCTGAATAGGGTATGGTTTTTTGGCCTCGCTGTCCTAAACAGGGTATACAATTCGACTTGCCTCTGTCCTAAACAGGTTAGAACCTGTCCTAAACAGGGTATGGTATTACGAGCCGAAAGACTTTAACTCAGACTGCGAGCAGTCTCTTTCTTTTCTTAGCCTGCGACCTGGAGCCTGCGAGAAGTTGAAAGAGCATGCGATCGAGCGGCAGAAAAACGACGCATTTTTTTTCCTGATTTGCGCAATATCAACTGAGTAAACCGACATATGGTAGGTCTAGTTTCTTTGTCTTGGATAACGCGATGAAAGAAAGATGTCACTGTGTCGCGCAGACATGAGGGATCCCGCTGGTATATATATTGTTAGGGATATTTTTCTCTGTGAAAGGTCTATTAGTGCTTTAATCAAAATAAAATTAACCTTAAAAATAAGTTCCACTTATTCATTATACATCGAAGAAATCATTCCTATTTGATTTGCTATTAAAAAATCACCTTTCTATGGATGCAATGACGACATTTTTTTACGCTAACTAATTTAGAGCTTAATGCTTGACGGCTTTTTGTTTAGTTTAAGTGTAGAGACGCAACAACTTGGTTTTAGACGCATCGAGCATGATTTCTCCGATTTGAATGACTTATTAAACAGTGTAAATTCCTGTAACACCAGCGAGTGTACATTTTGTCGCTTGTCCTAAACAGGGTCTTAAAATGGAGGTTGCTGTCCTACACAGGGTAGGGTTTTTAGCGTATTTTTGTCCTAAACAGGGTCAGGATTTCAAACCCTCGGCGGAACCTCTATACCCAAGCTTGGGGTGCTCACCATTTGTCAGAATAAACCGATTGGGACGACCGTTGAATAATGGTTAGGGGTTTTCCAAAATCAACAAACCAACCGAACGAAATTGCGCTTACCATTTGCAATTCGATTTCCCGTAATTGTTTTCCGCTGATGAGAGACTGGAAAACTGGAAAGTTTAGCAAATGGTAAGGAAATAAGGAAAATTCCGCCGTTTCTTTCCGAACGGAAAAGAGGACCACCTTTGGAGGTGGTCTACAATTTCTGAACGGATTTTCCGGAAAATTACTGTCCAGTAGACTTTTAACGGAAATTTCCGGATTTTTTTTCTAAATGGTAACCCCCACAAAAAAAATTTTTGAACGTCAGTCAGATCGGAGATCTGGAAACAAGAATGGCATAAATTAGCGACACAAATATTTTGACTTCGTTGCCAAACAATGTTGGGTACGGATGGTTTTGAAGATTTAGCAGATTTTGCACCAGAAGTGAAAGCTAACAGCAGAGCATTAAAATGTGCTTTGGAGTCGATCCTAACAACTGAACTGCATAGAACTTCAAGAGGTTAGATTCGCTTTCGGGTTGGAAGGAAGACTGACTTTTAACAGCTTTTTGACTCTGGTCTGGAGCCGCAAAATGGCGCACGTCCTGTGTTTCATTGAAGACTTTTGAAAGGCAACAGATATAAAACTGCGCCTGTTTTTCTACAAATGGCTTCAAGTAGTGGATCAGGAGGAAGATCTCCCAGAAAACTGCGAGAAGTAGTCAATTCTAGTAAGGTAGGAAATGTTTAGCCTTAGGTTACAGTCACCTGAACCAACTTCTGAGTGTAAAACTGCTCGCAGCAAATAACTTCGAAGCTTTCTGACATTTGAGCTTATTTTCACCTCTTCCCATGGAATCAAGTTATTTCGTCTTGCATTGTTTTCATCAGAGGTGAAATTTAATGGTGCTAAAGAAAAAAAAGGGAATAAATAATACATAAAGAGCGATTATATCTGCTGTTTGTCAGTTAGCATTTTAGACAAGCTGCACAACGAAATGGAGTTTTGATCACTTTATCATGGTAGCAGCTGTGGGATAACAAGAATCGAAGGACTCTTGTTTCTGGTCTTTTCTGGCTCTAATTCCCTCTTCAGAAAAGGACCTAGGTAAAGTTGAGAACTTCCTCCAGAAGTTGATTCTGCGATGTTAACCCCTTACTGCCTAAGGGGTCTCCCTTTGACGAGTAAAATCATCTGGCGTTAGACAGAGTAAAATCTATAAGTGGGTCTCGGGCAGGAAAGGGTTAAGATAGCTGGTACTGACTGACTGATCTTATTGCATAGCAGTTTAGGGGCCTGTTTACAAGGAGGGACGGTTACCCTAGCAAGCGAGTTAACCCTAGCTGAAGGGCAAAAGATAGCCTGGGTTCACAAGCAAGATTTCACTTGTAGGGTAACCCTACAACCCAGGACAACTTAATGTACCGGTCAATTCCAAAACCGCCCATCCCCCCAGGCAAATCCCGGGGCATTTGACTTTTTTTAAAATTTAGGTCAAATTCCCCGCTATGTTGCCAGTTTAGACGTCACATGCCCCACCCATTAGAGCTTCAAAGAGGGTCAATCCCCCACCCTCCAGGCATGTTACAGCAATTGTGCAAAACTTTTTTCCATGCGTAAAACCGTTTATTCAAATGTACATATTCTGTAATAAACAATTGGCTACTGTTTGGATTAAGATTTGTGTTAGAGTGATCTGCTATATAAAAACACAACTGAAATATTCAAAGTCTAGATCAAAGCTATCTTACCTGCAATAAATAACTTATAAATAGGTTCAAGCTTTCTTCAAATTGAAGGCGACAGTTTCACAATTGACCAGAACAGAAAAAACCGTGGTTGTTTTACAGCCTACACTCATCCAATGAATAATATATGTAAACAAAGACGATCGCCAAAAGAAACAGAAGCTTTAAATATATGAACATTAATCTGCATGATCACTCGTGGCATGCAGCATTCTGCTACGCCATGCACTCATAAAATAACGAATATAATACAGAATCATTTACCTTTGGAAACAAGTTCTGCAAAATTTTTAGCCACTACAAATTTCTTTTTCAGCTTGTCTTTGCTCCACACTTCAAACAAAGGCATATTCCACAATATAACTATATAAAATGACAACAACAGAAAAACCCAGGTGGAATGGACAGGAGCAATGACCCGTGAACCTGGGTCATGCATGTGCTGAAGCAAAG
>JAHPZR010007474.1:12500-16745 GCA_019787425.1 Platygyra sinensis | reverse complement strand
AGCCGAAAGGTTTCCGACTTGTATCTGCCAATCAAAATCAACACGACAACACTCCGACAGTTGTTACGTAGAATGTTTTTGGTTTGGCAACGGTGTTTCAGTCCACTGACCTACAGGTTAGCAGCTACGGCTCTGGAAATTTTCATCCCTAAGTGGTCTTTTTTTATTAATGTATCGTCGTTTTAGTTTTGCACTTTCGTAACCATAATTTTCTAAATCATAGGCGTACGGACACCTTCGGACCTTCGACAGCCTAGTAGAATAAGAAACTAAAAAAAGAAACAGCTCATTCTTCCTCGCACGAAAAGTTCAAGAGAATTTTAAAACGGCTCTTTGTGGAGTCATTCAAAGCGGCTTTTCAGTTCAGAGCCACCACAAAAACTCTTACTCTTCGTTTGCTATGATTCTTTTGTCATTAGGGAGTTTAAGATAACCACGACGGCAACGGCAACGGAACGTCGCTAAACAAAAGGTTTAATGAGCGGAACAATAGCTGTGCTCGTGCGTTATAACTCTTTGTATATTTCTTGGCCGTCCTCTGCAAAACAACAACGTCAAATGACCAATTCTGCGTTGTCTGAAGAACGTGAACTACGACGACTAATTTTTAAAATTCTATTTCAAATTTATTGCGGTGTCCGAGATTCAGTTTCGCGATAGCTTTGACAGTGATAAACAAAGTTAGACTTAAAAATTCATTATTTAATCGACGTTGTCTTCGGCGTCGCCGTAGTAGCTTCTTAAACTCCCTATTGTTTAGTTGATGGAAATAATATCCATTTCGTGGATTTCCACGATACACATTTAAACGAGATATGGCTTTTCCAACGGCAAGATATCTGTATCCTTATATCATTTGACCTAAACTCCGTTTTTGACAAGATGAACGTCAGAGAAAGTAACCTGGAAGCCTGCCCTTGACAACCTTTGTTATCTCTCGAGTACGTTTGCCCGAATCAGCGTTTTGCCCGGAAAATGTCAGAAATTGCAACCCCCCTCCCCCCCCCCCCCCCCCCGGCCCATACGCCTACTGGTCTTTGTTCCAGGCAACGATCGAGTTTTGTGGACACTAGATTTTTAAGCCTTTTAGATCGATTTATTGAATTCATTTGCAACAAACGACATCACAAACTGCCAGAGGTCGTTGATACTAAAATTTCCCACCCGAACATGATTTTTTATGAGGAACTTGGAAAAAGAAAAGATTGTCGCGCCTCCAAAATAATTAAAACAAAACAACAGATGTTCTCTTGCTTCTATAAATGAAGTAAATTGAAAAAAATTTTGATTTATCTGCAACAGCTTCTAACAAAAAGGTTTATCGAAAAACCCCATGAGGTATCTTCCAGCAAAATTAATTCGAACGTGACTTTACTTCAAATTAGCTTTGAGAGGCCAACGACCTTCCTAATCCAAATTTGGAATTTGGAGGCAGTTGGGATAGAATGTTGAGAGTTTGGATTGTTTTGGCAGGGAAGATAAATATTAATCTTGAATCAAATCTTGTTTGACGAAATGTTGTTTTTCGAGTTACCGAATTTGGTTGCTGTAGGAAGTATTTGATTAATGTCTATTTCGCAGCCGTTAAAATATTGTTTACATTTCCTTGTGTTGCAAATGGAGGTTTAATAGGACTGCGCTGCTAGTTTACATAAAATGTGTTCTTTTATCACGTTCTGTCAGCCGGTGATTTTCAAGTGAATGTCAAATCGTCACGTCCTTGCTAACACTTGCAACCACAAGCTTCACTTTTCGCGGATTTGTTGTCAAATGGCTTCTTTGGTTAACCATGTCTGTTTTATTTACTGATTTTGCGGTTGTATGTGTCATTTTACGCGACTGCAGGGAGCGAATTTCTGAAAAGTGGACATAAAAATTAACTGGCTATATTAATCCGTCTTTTAACGCTAACTCGACGAAATAATTGCATGTGATCGGACGGCTTCAACCCCACGGTAGGTTTTGTTTTTTCTCTTTCTTTCTCGATAAGAATGAAATTTTGAATAAGGAACGTTACCTCGCATCGAATTTACATTGGAACAGTTTCCTCCTTTCATGCGACCAACTTGAACCCTAGAAGATGTAGTTTTTGCTGAAACCATTTTTTATACGGTATATTGGCGTTTTTCTGAGATGTAAATTGAATTTGAACTGAAAATTTGACGCGTGAAAAGTCCAAATCCCAGAAAATGAGAAATTGAACCTTGAGGCATGCAGTTAAAGATATAACGCAAAATGTTTTCTTTCATTTCTCGGTTTTGATTCGTGGAATATGCTATTTTTCCACTGTCAGTCGCGTTGAGAAACCTTTTTCAGCAAAGCGAAAGGTAAACTGTAATGAATAGAGATGCATGCACAGATGTTATTAAACGGAAATGTTTGAAACCATCGGCCGTTGCCTCGGCTGGAACAATAGCTACCTTTAAGAACATGAAAAGTTTTCATCTTTGTTTTTTTTTTCAGTTTTTGTAAAAAAAATTAAATCAGCTTTGAATATTTGGCAAACATATACGCGTATGCCATCTATGAATGTTCAATTTTAGTAATTCATGTTATAGCATTTTAAACTACTCGGGAGAACTCTTACAAACATCACGCTCGTATTAAAGTAAACGTTTGTTTTGTTAGTTTTAACACACAACTAGATTAATTTTGCTCAGATGTAACTTGCTATTTTTCGTTTTTTTCTAGGACCTATTTCTTACCATAAAAAAAATGCTTTCGCCTGAAGGGTAATTGAAAAATTTCAAGAAATCTGACGGAAATTGACCAAAAGCGGAAAAAAGTAATTCGAGCGGAATCAACATTGCCGACATTTTCTGTGAAACATTCGCTTTTGTTATTTGTGATCATTTCAATCTTTTAAGAATCTTTGTCACGTCGCCAATATTCTGTCGTTTGGTTTTTGATAGTGAGTTTTCACTAAGAGCATTTTTGGATCAAAGTGGAGGTTCAAGGATACAACCAGAATGTTATTTGTTTAGCAATAAATTATTAACTTATTAACGGCATATATCGTGCCCGCTTTTAACATTTGAAATCATGAAAAATTTACGCCGAAACCGCAATCCTGCAGAGATGAATAAAAGTAAGATGTTATCAGCAGAATTAAGAATAGGTAGTTTGAAAATTCAGTTGGAATGATAAAACGGCCATTTTGAAATCACAAGAGAATTTGGGTTCGCTAGCAATAAATTAAGGAACGAGTAACAAAAATCTCTTCGCGTAATTGAGTTTGACATTTCTATTCAACTCAACAGTGGTAAAAGTGTCCTTGGTAGTGAAATTTCGTTTGATGTACACCTGAATGGTAGGTGATTCTCATCGCGGGAGACCATGCTTTCAATTGTTTTTTTTCCGCAAAAACCGCTATAAAATTGGGTTGAGGTACATTTTAAGTACGTAACTTTTTATGGATGGAAATTGTTCTTTAGAAATATTTCTGGATGCCGCATTTTCTAGAGAAATCGACGGGCAAAAGTGCAAGAACTTAAGAGTCGACATGTTTATGTTGACGTTACTGCTCAGCGCTTGCACAATTCTGACAATCAATCAGTCAGTCAGTCAGTCAGTCAGTCAGACAGTCAGTCAGTCAGTCAGTCCGTCAGTCAGTCAGTCAGTCAGTCAGTCAGACAGACAGACAGACAGTCAGTCAGATAGTCCGAGGAAGACGTTGTCCTTGGCGTCGCCGTCATTGCGTATGCATAAACTCTAGCTGATAGTTTTCTTTTTTCTCATCACCTGTCTCCTTGAAGACATACTTAGATTGTAAGGAGAAATTCACTTCTGATAACTTTCGGGTTTTAACCAGTTTTGGATGTTTAGTTCGAATAGGCCATTTCCGAGTTACCTTGTGCCTCTGTTTCAAAACGAGTCTAAATGGGAAACCATTCTTATGAAAATGACTTTGATTTGCATGAAAATGAAACTGCATGCAGAACTCATTTTCATAAGAATGATTTCGCACTTAGACTCGTTTTGAAACAGAGGCGCAAGAGAACTCGGAAATGGCCTTTTTAATAACTGGATAATGTTTAGTTTCCTATCTTTACACAGGTTTGCAGGTGGTCTGCGCGCTACGCGGACCTAGAAAACCCGCACATCGTCGAAACTTGATATCTCTATCTGAGACGGTAGTGAAAAGCATGGAAGACGACTTCCGGTCATCAGTCTGCATCCCTGGCGCAGTTTTTGTGCTGATATTTTCCCTTATGGCGGTGGTGCTAAACAGCCTTCTATTAGTTG
>JAHPZR010007474.1:0-5000 GCA_019787425.1 Platygyra sinensis | reverse complement strand
CACCCACCACAGCACAAGCGATGGCTGTACCATCATATGTAGCTGTACCTCGACCCAGCTCGTCCACGAGAACGAGTGAATGTCGTGTGGCATGGCGGAGAATCGTGCAAGTCTCGCTGAGCTCTACAAAGAACGTACTCTCACCTGAAATATGAAAGAACAAACTTCAAGTTATCTTTTACAGTGCGGCAACTCGACCCGGGCGACCTGCAAAACTAATCAGTCGAATCGTCAACTGAGAACAATGGACTGGCAGCTTCCCGCGAAGACAGGTAATTGTCTGTTTGGCGTGAATCGACCCCTCTAACCTAGACCGCTCGATCCAGAGGTCAGCGCACTTACTATGAGGCCACCGCGCCTCCACTACACAAGAAAAAAAACCTGTATTTTAACCGCTGACGTTGACCCTTACCCGAGAGAATTCTGTCGTGCGCTCCAAGTCTTGTAAACACTCTGTCAACTGGTGTGAGGCGACACTTTTCAGCCGGAACATAACAACCCTGTTGAATGAAAGGATCTACTTCAACAAAGTAAAAGCTACTGAGAAAACTGAGTACAGTCAGTGTTACGTCTAGATATCGGAGAGGGTACGATCAAGATAACAATTTAAAATGAAAGAAAACCGAAGAAAAAAATACTTTTTGTCTTCGAAAATTTACGTTAAAAGGCTACAGTTTGCCCCTTTTCGCGAATTTGTAACACAAGGTAACACAAGCAGTAGCCACGCAGCTCTTCGGAATCTCTAATTTTATTTGCTCCCAGACTCATCCAACTCTATTGTTTTCAGGACTAGGGCCATTGTTTCTGTTGTTTATTCTATTGTTTTCTCGGCCAATCCTGTTAAACCTTACGAGAGGTGCGTGGCGCCTCCTATAAAGATTCGAATTATTATTATTATTACTATTATTATTATAATATTATTGTTATTCTCATCAAAAGAAATGATGTATCTACGATAAGGCCCATCCACACTACGCCGGAGGAATTTAAAATGGAGGATTATTTCTATGGTTAGGTCTACCGTCCACACTAATCCGTCAAGAAAACAAAGATTTTCGAAGACGCTCTTCAAATCGGAGAAAATTGAAAACGCCAGTTTCCGTTTACGTGAGGACGGAAAACATTTTGAAAACTGCTATTTTCGAAAACGATGTAATGACCATAATCGCGTGATTTCCCTAGTCGAGATTTCTTCAAACACAAATCCAAAATAACCGGTGATTGTTGCGTTTTCAAATTACTCCGGCGTAGAGTAGATTAAAGACGAGGCCTAAGTAATGATGTCCAGCCATTACGCCCCATGGGAGCAAACAAACTAAATTTCCGCTTTCCTCTTATTTCATGACGGGTAGAATTTAGCACGTTTAAACAAAAAGAAAAGTAAATTTACCATCTGTGCCATAATGACAATCAACCCGGCTTGTCTCATGAGCGTCGACTTGCCGCCCATGTTCGGCCCGGTGACAAGCACGCATGTACTTTGACTATTGACCGCTGTCTCCTCGTTGCAGTCACTGTCCTGGAAAAGGCAACGACAATGGAACTAAGCGAGAATAAAATCCCATATGTCAATACGCCATGAAACAACTGAACATAGTTACGACAGGGAAATGGTTAGGAAATTGGAAATGTTCGTTGTTGCATGTTTTTGTTGGCTATTTTGGGGGTTGACCCTGCACAAAACCTGGAAAAATACAAAAGGCGGTTATGTGTGCTAATAAAATTAACCAATAGAAGCATTGCGATTATGTAATTCATGCATAGTTAATGAACATAAAACAAAAGATGTACAGGGTCAAAGAACTTCCAAAAAAACTCTTAGCCTGTTTATTTGTTCCTTTGATGTTTACCAGTCTTCGAGACCATTCCATCTATTAACTATGAACTGAACACTAACCGAAATACTCCATACTTACATCCCTTATCCCAACAACTGTGTCATTTGGAATAAAATCCCCGCCACTAAAGGTACGAGAGATGCAGGGATGCCGACCATCTCTGATTTCCAAGAAAGGCTACCGAGCAGAAAGAAAAACAAAGCAAAAAAATCGCATTAAACAAGAACTTTAACTCATGTAGACGGCAAAAATATCTAAAAGAAAACCATGGGTGTTAAATTACTCCTTAATTTTGGCACGAAATTTCAGCGTTAATTTATAACTTCACGGGTAAAATCACAATATTATCAGGGTATGTTTGGCACGAAATTTCTCGCTAGAATAAACAAGTAGAACGCGCACGACTTACCGTGTAAGATTTTTCGAGTAAAAACTAACACGAAAGACCTTTTTGAAGACCGTACCTGAAAGTCCCCGCCTGAAGTCTGATCGGGAAGAACAATTTCTGGTCTACACATCGGGCCGTCACCTTGTGAACTGAAGAGAGTGTCACCGTTAATAACACCCCTTGTACACTACGCTGGAGGAATTTGAAAACGGAGCTTGAATTTTTCGGCTAGCCCCACCGTCCATTCCAATCCGTCACGAAAACGGAGCTTTTTTACAGAGGGTTTCACATAACTTTTGACGAACGGGTTCCGAAGTTTGTTCGGAAATTCCGAAGTTGGCGACGAACTTGGCAATTTGATCACGTAGTTACCAATCTTGTTACGAACTTCACCACGAGGTTGGGAACTACGTTGCGAACTTCTTGATCCAAAGTTATGGCCGATTTAGAAAATCGTATGTCTCTGTTTAGGGACAAACTAGACCACAAAACCTCCGATTTCATTTTTCACACTCTTGTCACCAACCAGTTCACATCAAGGCTTCAACTAAAGTTGCTGACATCAGAACAACTCGACTACATGTTTTTGAACGATCTCGCTCTGGGAGCGAAAGCTCTTCTCGTATATCATGTCGATTTACTGAAGGATGAATCACCTTTACCAAAGAACGAAGGAAGGAAGTACATGGAAATGAAACTTCGACTGCTACAGAGTCGCGCAGAGTAAGTTTGGCATGTTGCACACTGAGTTTGCACGTGGTCACAGGTGTTCAGTCGGCATATTTAACCGTTCTGCACCGCTTTCTCGCTGCCATAAATACTGGGTTGTGTTTGCTTGCAGTATTCTGCGTAGTAGATAACATCATCAGTTCGTGCGGAGCGTATTTTATTTCCTCCCGGCCCTCTCCTGCCTCAACATGTCCTTTGCGAACGAAGTTGTCGACAATACTTTAAACGGTCTGTCGAGTTTCAGCTCTTTTCCGATTTCTGTTGGCCCTTTATCTTGTAGCCAGTCATCTACAATTTTTTCCCGCACATTGTTTGGTAAAGCTTTCCCTTGTCGGGTGAAAGGATTCATAATTATACCCCACGCTTCAGCAAACTAATAAGTTTCCGAACTGTGGTTGCGCGGTTCGCGTTGTAATTTCGAACTTCGCTGCTAAGTTCCCAACTTGATTTGCAACTACGTAATCAAATTGTCAAGTTCGTCACCAACTTTGGAAATTCCGAACAAATTTCGGAACCCGTTCGTCAAAAGTTATGTGAAACCCTCTGTAAAACGCTCTTCAAACCGAAGCAATTTGAAAACGCCGGACTTAAGTTTTCCAGCCAGTGGACGGAAAACATTTTAACTAAAACGGAGCTTTTCAAAAAGGCCGATCCAAAATTTCTCCGGTATAGTGTGGACGGAAAACATTTTAACTAAAACGGAGCTTTTCAAAAAGGCCGATCCAAAATTCCTCCGGTATAGTGTGGACGGAAAAGATTTGATGCGTTTGCAAAGAGAAACCTCTGTTTCCCGGGGGGGGGGGGGGTACTCCTTATTTGGGCTATACGGGATGTGCCGCTGAATAGGGTATGGTTTTTTGGCCTCGCTGTCCTAAACAGGGTATACAATTCGACTTGCCTCTGTCCTAAACAGGTTAGAACCTGTCCTAAACAGGGTATGGTATTACGAGCCGAAAGACTTTAACTCAGACTGCGAGCAGTCTCTTTCTTTTCTTAGCCTGCGACCTGGAGCCTGCGAGAAGTTGAAAGAGCATGCGATCGAGCGGCAGAAAAACGACGCATTTTTTTTCCTGATTTGCGCAATATCAACTGAGTAAACCGACATATGGTAGGTCTAGTTTCTTTGTCTTGGATAACGCGATGAAAGAAAGATGTCACTGTGTCGCGCAGACATGAGGGATCCCGCTGGTATATATATTGTTTAGGGATATTTTTCTCTGTGAAAGGTCTATTAGTGCTTTAATCAAAATAAAATTAACCTTAAAAAATAAGTTCCACTTATTCATTATACATCGAAGAAATCATTCCTATTTGATTTGCTATTAAAAAATCACCTTTCTATGGATGCAATGACGACATTTTTTTACGCTAACAAATTTAGAGCTTAATGTTGACGGCTTTTGTTTAGTTTAAGTGTAGAGACGCAACAACTTGGTTTTAGACGCATCGAGCATGATTTCTCCGATTTGAATGACTTATTAAACAGTGTAAATTCCTGTAACACCAGCGAGTGTACATTTTGTCGCTTGTCCTAAACAGGGTCTTAAAATGGAGGTTGCTGTCCTACACAGGGTAGGGTTTTTAGCGTATCTTTGTCCTAAACAGGGTCAGGATTTCAAACCCTCGGCGGCACCCCTATACCCAAACATGGGTCAAGTACCCCCCCCCCCCCCCCCGGGCTCTGTTTTCAAATTTCCACAGTGAAGTGCGAACAAGGACAAAGTCACCTCGACAGTAAATACAATGTTACGGACTTATGGTAAACCAAGCGCTCACCTGTAGGACGCGAGACTGATCAACGAATCCACAACAGCCAAGCACTGAACTGTTTTGTCCCAGGTTTTGTACCTACCAAGAGGAAAGTTTCATTTTAGTTCAACATGGCTTTGAGCAGTATAGAAAAAAAAATGTATTCGCATTGCCACACAAGTTGAACGCACGCACTTTGTTTTCAACCAATCAAAGGTAAAAGCGCTAACAGTCCTGTTAAACTAGTTTTTACACGCACTCTGTCAATCGGATTTTCCACACTTTTCATCGGTTAA
>JAHPZR010007473.1:12500-17500 GCA_019787425.1 Platygyra sinensis | reverse complement strand
GGGTAACGACAACATTTTGTTATTGGATACGTCAAGATTTTTAAGAAGTCATTAAATCAAAATGTTATTTAATGACCCCTCAGGTGAATCGTCTTCAGAAGTTAAACAGTCTTCTCGTCCTCTCCCTGCTGTGCCGCAGAGAACTGATCTTGAGTCTGTTAAAATACGAGCTGGTCTTGCAGCAGAGTTGGTAGAGCTTTTACGCATTAAGTAAGTCTGCTTTTAATTATTAATTTGTTTTCACTGATCCTGGAATCATTGCTCGTTATTGCTTATCATCATGATTATTTGTGATTATTTATAATAATTTATGAATCATTTAATTTTTAGAATAAACAACTCAGTCTTAGAAATTAGATTTGTAAATTCAAGACATCATTCATGAAAATGCTAAATTTTCAATTTCAAAAATCATTAACAAGTGAAACATTTTTTTGAATAATACAGCACAGGGTTGAGTTATGACAAGTCCCATGTTGCAGTCTATACAGTGGTATCACACTTACAGCAGTCTGTGCCAGCAACATCAGAGGTCATGACACAGATAATACAAGATCTTAAAAATCAAAAGGTCAGTAGTTAGACTGTCAATAGTGCTAAGTCAAGAGTACAGTATGTGACTAAACCAGGGTTGTCCATATGGGCTGCAATTATGTACCCTATTGAAGTAAAGAGTCTTCTTCTTCTTCTTCATCTGCTATGGCTGAGTACATGTATGTTTGATGAACCCCTGATGTTATATGGGTGAACTTGTCTTTTGTAAATTAAAAATACAATTCACCCAAAAAAAAACAAGTTTGCTTAATGGATGTGAAGATCAAGGTGACGAGTTGGGTGAGTCAAAACTTTTAAGATAACAGCCCTATGATTTCTATTCATTTTGTATGCCTCAGGAATCTTGCAGTAAAGATGAAGATGCTTTGCTTCAATCACATGATGGTCAGCAACTCATAAGGATTCTTCATGAGTTGACGGAACACAAAGAAGACTCGCAGCAAAGAACCTGGGCAGTTCATGAAGATGAAGGGATTATTTTTAAACTCCTGAAAGAACTGCTGAATATTCTGGTCAGTCAGGTTTTATGATGTTTCTGGTCAGTTGGGTTTCATGACATTTCTGGTCAGTCAGGTTTTTATGATGTCTCTAGCCAGTCACAAGAGATTTTATAACATTTCTGGTCAGTCAGGTTTTTATGACGTCCCTAGCCAGTCACGAGATTTTATGACATTTCTGGTCAGTCAGTTTTGTGACTTCTGATCAGTCAGCTTTCTTGATATTTACACAATTTTTATATAATTTTATTCAAATTTGTACAAGTAAAATGATCATTTATTTTATCTTCCTGTGATCTGAACAATGAATTTTTAGGAAACAATGTTGATTGAGCTTTCTATATTTCTTCATGTAGCTGGATGCTGACCCGGCAGTTTGCCGAGCTGTGTTGAAGCAAGATGATTATGAATATGTCAATATGCTTGTTGTCTACTTTCAAATGGTATGTTTGTGGAAACCTTAAACCACATTTAGTTTATAGCCAAATCCTTAGGTATAAGCATTAGACAGATTTGAATAGCAGTAACTCTTTCCTTGCTGTGGAGGGTTAGTGGCCTGATGTGCTTGACTCTGGATTGAGCAGTCAAGGTTTGGCCCCTGGTTGGGAACATTGCGTTGTGTTCTTGGGTGATTCACTATTCTCTCGGGTGTATAAAACTAAAAAGGGTACTGGGGAACTTAATGCTGTGGGTAACCCAGCAATAGGCCAGCATCCCATCCAAAATACTCTTCTCGAACTCATTAATAATTCCTCAAGTTAAAACGAAGGAAATCACAACTGCGACAGTGGTTTGGATACCCAGTAGATTAATTAGCATAGGTTTTGAGGATTTTACTTCTCCGTTTACTCCTTAGTTTTTGTTTCGATTGAGAAGATATGTACATATCAAACACTCGAGACAGTGTTTCATTGGCTATCCAAACACCTCGAATTTTGTCAAAAATACTCCGCTGCGCATCTAATTTTCAACTCTCCTGTCGGTGTTTGGGTATCCCAATGAAACACTGTCTCTTGTGTTTTATATTACATAGTCCCTTCCTGCTAAGATAAGCTCTGACCTGATGGGCCACTGATGGGCCACTGTACACGTTATTAAAGGAGAAGGTCACTCTAGAAGGCTTACTCTTTTTGTCTTCACCTATAGCAAGCAAACATTCAGCTTTTCCACTTAACAAATTTTCAGCCTTTAAAAGGCCTGTTATGCTGAAGAAGCCCAAAATTTGACTTTGAAGGCCACCATTTTGATTCAAACTGTACATGGCAGCCAGGCTGTGTTTATGTGACATCATTCTGTTTGACTCGAAATCAGTGGAAAGGAGTAAAACCAGTCCTGCAACTGACTTGTCATCCTTCACAAGATCAGCAAAATGTATTTCTTCCAACCAATTATCTACTTTACTATCTTCACTGCTGTCATTTTCTTCAGAGTTTGGAGCATGTTTGGCTCAAAATAATACAGCTCAAGGGCATCTATAACCCAGAGTTGTAGTTAAAAGGCTTGTTAAAAGCCATTTGGATCAAATCTCTTGGATGGTTTGATGTTACGAAAATACAGTCTAGCTTTTGAGTACTGTTCAAAATGGTGGCAACGATGTCAAATTTTGGGCTTCTTTGGAGACGAATTTCAAAGGAAAACCTGCACTTTAGAGGCTGAAGCCTTGGTGAGTGAACTTAGGGTGATGTTAGTTATGTTTTTAGAGTGATGTTCTCCTTTTTAAAGTAACACCGATTGCTTTGAATTCAGGAAGAGAGACGATCACTGCGCCAAGAGTTAGTTGAAATATTTGGCTGTATGTGTGGCTTAGAGAAGGAAATTCTGTCAGAGCTGCTGTGCTCTGTCTTACCAACAGAATTGGCTAAAGGGATCATGAACAATAAACATGGTAAATACAGTTACAAGTATATCATTTGCAGACTCAATATCAGTCATTGTGATTTATTATTTGCTAAAACCTCTTTGACCGGGGGTAGGGTGGGGGTACTTGGGTATATTACTGCTCTGATGAGGTTAAAATGTTATACTTTTAAAACGAAATGTCCCAGCAGGCTAAAACCAAACCCAAAACAAGCGTAACAGCCCATAACATAACCCAGAAAGTCCATTGTTGTTTAACTTAAAAAAGGTATACCATCCATTATGCTTTTTTTCAAGCCCAGTAACAAACCTTGCCAAAATCGTACATCTCTCAAAATATCACATAAAATTTCTGAAGAATTGCACAATTAGGGACCACGTTTGTAGGCGCATATACCGAGTGGCTTGTTTAAAGGGGCTCAGTCACGGTTAAACGGTTTGAAAAGATTAGCTAAACTTTTCAAATTTGTTGTTTGCAATCCGTGTCAATCTTCTCCATCCTTAACCATCCTTGTTCCTTTATGGTTTATTATTATCTCTTTGATGTTTTTCTATCTTTATAAAGTGTTATTTTCAGGTGTCCTTCAATTTAATGGTAATTTTGTTGATGCTCAAAATAACTCAAAATAGCGTGACTGAGCCCCTTTAACTCAGCAGAACAAGGAATAATCTTAAAGCATTGAATCCTAGGTCTATATATTTAATGGCTCATTTGTCTCAGCAGTCGATGAAAGAGCAAGGAATGATCTATGTATGCATAAAGGTCTATGTATTTAGGTCTATATATTTAGTGGGTCGTTTGGCTTGGCAGTGGATGACAAGGGAGCAAAGGACCCCCACTACCCAGCTCGTTTGGTGGGTGATTAAAAGTGGCCCTGTGTTAGTTTGTAGTTTAGCCAAAATTTCTATCCCAAGAAATTCTTCAGATTACAAATTTTAAACCCCCTATGAATGCTTCACATGTCCCTATCTCTGGTGTATATCATATAATTAAACTTGTACCCCTGTATCACCTGGGATGACCATCCGCCCTACTGTCCTCCCACTGGGCAGGACAACTGACTGACTGATAGCTGGCTTGGGAGTGGGGAAATAGAAAACTTGA
Organism: Platygyra sinensis; assembly: GCA_019787425.1. Classification (NCBI taxonomy): domain Eukaryota; kingdom Metazoa; phylum Cnidaria; class Anthozoa; order Scleractinia; family Merulinidae; genus Platygyra; species Platygyra sinensis. The sequence goes on along the minus strand of JAHPZR010007473.1, from coordinate 13,486 downwards.
CAATGAGGAGGTCCTAGGAAGTATTGGAAACTGACTTGTAGTTGAAGCAATTGGAGAGATGATCCTGTCATAATCATCATTACTAGTGAAGTGTGAAAAATTGTGCAATGTTTTCATTGCAGATCTACTAACGCAGTGTCACTGTGCTTTGTTACTGACAATGATCTTTTCAACTGGAGAATCAGTGCCATTTACTGTTTATGGTAAGTGTACATTCTGTAGTCTGTATCCTTCAGTATTCATTAATAAATTTATCATTCTGTGGGTTAATTTAAGGATGTTTGTGTTAATTGCTTCTGTGCATCGTTACTGCACACCAAATTCACACCCAAGACAAACAAAACTTTCCCTGAGAAATGTGGGTGTCCTTATTAAGTGACTGTCTGTAGAGCAGGGTTCCACTTTATTCTCTTTTCTTACTTTGCGTTTTCATTCATATTTCTTTGTTTTTTTCTGAAATTAATGTTGTTACTCAACCTGTAAATTCACAGATCAGGTGAATGATGGATTTGTGGATTTTATTATTGACATCATTGAAAATGCCGGCAGCGGTGAGAATGGTGATGAGGTTGTTGATGCTCTTGTTCCTCTCATTCTTGCATTCAACCAACACTTTGTAGGTAAGAGTACTGGAATTTTGCACCAGAAACTCTGCCAAATTGTATGTAGGTTGAAAAAGTCTTGCTGAATGTGTGTTAAGGTACTACCAAGCTGGGAAAAATAAAATCTGATGCTCTTTCAATCAGGGCTTAAGTGCTGACAAGCCATCTGGAAATAGATTTTATTGTTGGGCCAGCAACTTTTTATTTTACTCCCAGTGGGCAAGGGCTTAGGCATGTTTTCTAGCAACAAAATAAAAACAAAAGCAAACTAAGACTTGCCTGGGCAAGCAAAATTTGAGAGACATTTGTTCTATTGGAAAAAAAATATCGCTTTAGCTTGTGATCAGTCAATAAGTCACAATATTCACAAGATTTACAATTCTC
>JAHPZR010007473.1:0-2500 GCA_019787425.1 Platygyra sinensis | reverse complement strand
CTTATTGTAGAATTTTGATAAGCAGGATAAGATGCAACTTTTAGCAAAGTTTAAAAAAATTCTGTACATGGGTTCAGAGCCACCTTACATTTTCGGAAATTTAAGGTGGCTCTGAACCCCATGTACAGAATTATTGTCCACTTTGCCAAAAGTTACATCTTATTCTGCTTATCAAAATTCTATAATGAGAAAAAAATTCACTGTGCCGTTTTTGAAATACAAGCGCTTAAAGCTGAAATAAAGGGTGTTTTTAGCAGCCCATAGTGTTGCTATGGTAACATATTGTGTCACAAAAATAAAATCAACATGTTGATACCATGATTGTAGCATCAATATTGATAAAGAGTTATTATTTCCCATCAAAATCTACATCTTGGAAAGTGCCGGAAACTGTTTTGAGCCACCTTAATTAACTCAGTTATCGCATCCAGGGCAAAATTACTGAATGCTGATTGGCTGAGAGAAAAGGCATTTTATTCTTAATCACAAGGGCGTGATTACTTGATGCTGACTGACTGAGCATGCCTGCATTTAGACGATTCCTAAGTACAGTACTGCATTGCACATCCCTACAGCATACAAATATTGCCTCATCAGTATCATTAGTAAGCGATTTCGATCAAGCTAAGCTCAGCGAAATAAATGCCTGTGTTCTCTTAAGATTGTTCAAGCTGGTTGTTGCTGCACATCCTTACTGTGCACGCAAATTCACACAAAGTATTAAAATGAGCAATGATAGGGCAGATGGCCATTGCTATTGCTTTGCCTTGATTTAACGATCTTAGACCCTGTTTTTCTTTCCAGAAACATATTTTATTTACAATTATCTCCACATTGTCCAAAAGTAAGAAAAAACCAATGTGGGATGTGAAAAAAATTCAAAATTTCTGTCCACGGGACTATGTTTGTCAAATGTGACGTTTTATTGCATTAAATTAGTCTGTAATTCATTGCCTTTCCACTGAATAAGTAAGAAAAAATTTTAACATTGGGTAAAAAATAATGTCTACTTACCATTTCACTCGTGACCTGAACCTTACTACCCCAAGAAGATGCATACTACAAAGAAAATCGACATGCAGCAAAGTGCAGTCTTTTGGTGGAAAAGCAAAAGGATTTTTCCATCCAAAAATGTATTGATTCGCAGTCTGAAAAGTTTGATTGGAGATAGCTGGTGTCGAACAAAACATAGTGTCACAGAATTTCATGGTTGCTAAATAGAAAGTTAATTTCCTGATTTTGCTTTGGGTTGCCTTATTAGTATTACAGGTCACCTTGTCAACTTTTCATTGCAATGTGACTCAGGCCATTTTGGGAAAAATTTGAAAATATATGTGAAATTAGTCCTTGATTGCCCTCGGGCACATGCGACTACATATACCAATTACCCTGCCCGTTAGAGATTTGTCTCTATGTATGGTCCTTCAGAGATAGCAGACATAAGTTCCTTATTTTTACCAAGGTAAAGAGGTGTTAGCGGAAGTTTGGAAGAAAGAGGAATGCTGTGGGAATGTAAAATGAGCCAAGACTGGTGTTTCCATGGTTTCTTTAACCCCTCCCAAACTTCCACTCGTTTCTACATCTTATTAGCATATTCTGTCAAAAATCCAGAACTTGTTTTGGTTCTCCTATTGTTGTCTTGAGCATTAACAATTAGACTACGAGCCCGAGTTTTCTACGAGCGGATAGTCAACTCGGCTGCGCCTCGTTGACTATTGCTCATAGAAAACGAGGACAACTAGTCTAATTGTTTTAGTATAAATTTACCGTAGTCTCATTGCATAAAAAGAAAAAATGTCAAGTAACGCATAGAAAAAAACTGTTTTATTATGTTACATCAGGTTTAAACATGATGCGCTATGTGCACTGATGCATAACTGTTGACTATCAGCAGATAGAAAACGGTAATATAGCCAATCAAATTCACGGAGGCACAATAGACTACGGTAAATTTATACTAATCACAGATAGAACACAATAATTTATTACACACATTGCTCTTGAAAGTGTAAATGGGGAGCACTTATTTATGGCCCTGCAATTCTTTTTTTAGTTTTTTAATAGCATACATTGTACAGGATGTTTCCTTGTTGAAATTTACCTAGCGTTTTAAAGGTCCTTTCTAAATACGTCTAATTAAAGTGCTACTATGATCAAAAAAATCATTTCCTGTTTTCCTTGAGATTTTGAAGGCGTGTTCACTTAACACCTAACTGGCAAAGTTTTGAGTTTTGTCTAAAGGCTGTTTATTTACAGTGTAAGTTTTGGATTTCATGGTCCACCATCACTCGCATTCAAAAGTTAACTGACCGCTTAGACCTCAGAGGGTTGGATCTAGAGAAAATGACATCATTTACTTACTAGCATAAAATTTCGGTATGTAAACACAATTTATTATACATGCAAACCACGGGTTTAAAAGTCTGAAAGCCCAAAACTCCTGTGATGGATATAGCCGCATACACATGCATTACATTTTTAAACTAGTGGGTCTTAGACG
>JAHPZR010007470.1:0-10000 GCA_019787425.1 Platygyra sinensis | reverse complement strand
ATAACGATTTATCCGCTGGATAGCGTTATCCAGACTTTGAACAACCGGGGCCTGGAATACATCTTCTCTTGTTCAACTTTATACTTGCTCGCTGCGCTCACTCGTAAGATATCGACTTAAACACTCCAAAAGGATATTCCATATCTACGAGCGCTCAGGTGTTACCGTAGTCTGTTAGCAGAATTTAGGCTAGGATTCTGCAAAATGCACCTTCATAAATATGTACCAGACTAAATAATTGATAAGAACATTAGAACAAGCTCAAGATGGTTGCATCCTGTTATACATATGAAGTCTGTTTACCAATTCAACGAACTCAAAATGGTAATGTCCATAAGTACCTCTTTGTATAATTGTTTGGTTAAAGTACATTACACATGATGTGCTCTATCGGAACACAAGTCCCTCTATTCAATTCCTTTAGCTCTTTATTGGAGCCTTATCCATAATATTTTTTTATATCAAGTTGAAATTTTTATGTTGAGCTGCGTTCGACGATCCTAATACACAGATAAATAGATAGATAATCTTTCTATTTGTGAACAGGGGCGGCAAAATTCATCATCAACCTTTAAATAATTGATTAGAAATGGGTAAATGGGGTTGTATTTAGCTTTGTTTTACATATAAAGTGCTACTAAAAGAAAGGGAGACTCACATTTCAGACGACCATCTAGCGCATGCAGGACTGAGGAATTCAAAAACAGGTCTGAAACTCACAAGTTTATTTTAGCTCTAGGTTTTTTAAAGGGGCTCAGTCACGGTTAAACGGTTTGAAAAGTTTAGCTAAACTTTTAGATTTCGTTGTTTGCAGTCCGTGTCAATCTTTTCCATCCTTAACCATCCTTGTTCCTTTATGGTTTATTATCATCTCTTTGATGTTTTTCTATCTTTGTAAAGTATTATTTTCAGGTTTCCCGGCTTCAATTTAACGGTAATTTTGTGAACGCTCAAAATATCTCAAAATCATGACTGAGCCCTTTAAATAACGTCAACGTTACAGTGACTAACTCTACAGTTAGGCTCACCACCTATACTTATTCGCTCACGCAAACGAAGCTTTTCAAAAACGCTCTTGAAACCGGACGAATTTGAAAACGCCGGCCTTGCGTTTGAACGCAAATAAAAAAAAAAGGAAAGTGAAAACGATGCTTTTCCAAAACGATGAGTTCAGGAAAATTATGAGATTTCTCTGCCCTAGCTTTCCTTGAGGACAAATCTTTGTTTTCAAGTTTCTCCGGCGTAGTGTGGAAGGAGAACACGTGACGTCCATGATGCGTTTTCAGAAAGGCGTAGTGTGGACGGTAAACATTTGATGTGTTTTCAGAATGAAAACACATCAAATGTCAAAAAACATCAAAGATCTAGAGATGAAAATAGATGAAAACACCGTTTTCATGTATTTTCCTTGGGTAGATGTAGTTGGGTAGTTGAGGGGGGCTGATATTCACACCTGCTGAGATCACAAGTTGTCCGGAACTTTCTCTTTGTCTTGTAAATAGCACCTGAAACGCTTTTATTTTTTTTTTCCGATGCACCACCACAGCATGTATTAAAATATGTCGATAACAGTGTGTTTAGATCCTCTTTACGCGTCTTTACAAACCTTTTTACATCAGTTTTCGAAAAGAACGTCTCACGTCTTACGCATTAAAACCATAGTGCGTAAAGATTACGAAGAGAGACTACCTTTACGTACATCGTAAAAAGTCGTATATGGAACGTTTATGATAATTTACAGCGACTTCAAAGCAACCAGAAAGACGATATTTACGCGTTATTAAATTATCGTAAATGGACCGTATTTACATATGCACATTTGCCATTTTACAGTTCAGTGTCTCGATTTTCTCGACCATAACAAAGGGAGTTCGAGTCAACATATGCTAAAGCGCAATGCAAAAAGTCAATACAAAAAGTTTAAAAAAAGTTTGCGATATTTTACGCTTAGGTAAAACGCTCACTGAGAGGCGATCTCTACGTGCTATAAAACTATCGTACGTTTGGCTATAATTTACGTACAAGCCTTTCAGGGACTGACCCCACCACAACAACACCCTTGAATAGCTTTCAATTTATTTTAGTCATAATTCTTTCTAATGTCGCAGTAACGTAGCTAGAGGTTCAAACAACGAAATATTTCAAATTATATACTCAGGATAACAACTGAAAAATAAAAATGTTATAAATTTACATATTTTTGTATATGAATATACAGCTGTATTATCGCGAAGCTGCCATTTTCCTTACCTGTCCTATCCTTAGTTTTCAAGTAATATATGAAACACGAGAGACAGTGTTTCATCCGGTTATCCAAACACCGAGAATTGGCGTTCCATTTTGATATTTGCCAGTGGTGCTTCATAAGCATTATCCAGCCAGCATATAAATATGTTAGCTCGAGTTTGTGGCCTAGTTTAATACTTTTTGAGCTGAAAAAAACTAACATTTTGAAATCAAGTGGGTGGGGAATGGGAAAGAGTGAGTTGCCATGGGAACAGAACCTTTTTTCATAGCCGTTGATGAGTTTCCCTTAGAACTATAAGCCTATCACGTTTCAATGATCTGTGCTGCAAATTGACCAAGATAGCTCCATTTACATACTTGATATATTGTTGGGTTGAGTGTATGACAGCATCAGTAATCTCATTTGCATAATTTACACACCACTAGGGTAAGCGGTGTTTTCATTCTCTCATGGATTTATGGAATGTCGGTTACACCTAAAATATCTAGGGTAAAAATTTGTTCATAGTACCACTTTAAGTTACCTCATTTATGGTCGAAAAGGTTCTCCTATTTTGTTTTTTCAACATGGCAATGCTTGGTTTTAGTGGCATGTAAAACTCTCAGTTTAATTTTGTAGCGCTCTTTTGTTTTCTTTGCCTCAGCATGTCTGCAATGGAAAGAGGAAGCATTTATTATACTCTAGGGTTCATTGTCTCATTCCTACCCAAGACAGATACGAGCCACAGAATATTCAATTGTGGTGAGTCAGTGAGTAATCCTAAGACATGTTTATCGGCAGTTTACCTGATTGGTAGTCTTAGAAGGCCGAAGAAATCAGCGGACAGCAGTTCCATATAGCTCTAATAGTTCTTTGTCGTAAAGAATTATTTCAGACTGATATATTATAGTCTTTTTTTGAACCCACACAGGACTTTACTATGGATATTCAGAGGAATACGTGGCGGTTATCGACGGCGTGATAAACAAAACGTCTGGTTGGAACAATGTTTCATTAATCTTAAGAAAGTACAACACATCAGAAAATATAGATCTATTTCATCAAGGTGAGATATTTTTAGGACGCTTACAACCAGCAAGCGGGTAACCCTAGCTGGAGGGCAAAAGATAACCTGGGTTTACAAACAAAATTTCACGGGTAGAGTAACCGTACAACCTTGAACAACTTGTTGGGCGGTTACACTCAAGGGTCTGGAAATAATTAGACAGTTACCCCGGGTAGGCGGGTCAACCCTTCCTCCAGTGTTTACAAGGGAAACAGTTGACCTGTCTACCAAGGTAACCATAACAGGCAGATAAGGTAACTCGACTACCCGTTTAACCCTAGATGCCTTGTAAACACGACGAAGAAAACAAGACGAAATGTGTGAGTGATAAGATAAACCTCTCTCCTTATAAAAAAAAGCCCTAAAAAGTTTCGTTGCTGTCACAGGTATCAGAAAGAAACACTTGCAATGGAAACCTGCAGATGTAAAAAAATGCTACAGATTTTTCGTCAAATCTATCAGATTTCTGCTTCGAAATAAATTTATTAGATATTATTTAAAATTATCATTAGATGCAATTTTTCATTGGCCCAGAGGGCACCACGTGACCTGCAAATACTTATTTACAAATAATGGTAGGCACATGCTCAATATCGTTTACATGTTATGCTGCAAATACTATTATACTCATGCGTAATAGAATCCCACGTTATTGACAGATCGCTTTTCCTTGGCTGTCCGGGAGTGATTTACATGTGAAAAGAACTTAAAATAATCAGATGATGAACAATTATTGAACTCTATTATCCTGAAGTATCGTGATTTTTAAATCTATTTGCCATCAAGGCAACGCAGACCAGACCAATTTTCCTGTGTCTTTAATTCTCAATTTGGCTTAAACTTTATTTGGTACAAAGTTGCAATATTACTGTCGTAAAGACCATAAACTTCTGAATCACATACATTCTAGCTTCATCGTTTCTCGATCAAAACATCCTTGTGCTTATCGAGGGAGGCAACACAAAGACACACGCATGCGCAGTCTCTACAGTGACTGGCATTCCTCTTATCCGTCTCCATGGCGACAGTAGGTCATACGAACAATGTGAAAAAGCGATTCAGATGTCAGCTGGATATAGAGACTATGGACATGCTGCCCTTGACATCTTAATCACGTTTGGTTGGAAAACTATCTCACTGCTTTTTGATGGTAAGTATTTGTTTTTAAGCAATATCTCCTATATATTCTATCCATTCCGCATCCATCCATGCCATTCATCTATTCATCCATAATTTTTGTTTGTCTCTGTTTTAGAGGAAAGTTTCCACGAAGCGGCTTATTTTCGCGCCATATCCCAAAACTCAGAGCTCGCTGTGGATTTGGTGCAGCTGATTAAACCGAATGAAAATGAAGATCCAAAAGCTCCAGTATTGAGAGCAATGGAGGAGTTAAAAAAGTTTGCAGCTGAGGCCATTATTCTTTTTATCGATAAAGAAATTGTTGAACTTATCGTGCAGCAGGTAATCTTGTGTGTTCTAGCTAAACTAATCGAAAGTGCTTTTTCTAGCAAAAAAGTTATACGTTTCGTGCCTCTAATTTTCTCTGTCATCTTAGTGCTTTTTTACACAAGGAAAAGAAGGAAGAAACACTTAACATGGTTATAAAGTGTGTCTGTTGTTCATCCTTTGTAGATACCTTATCAAGAAAGAGATGTGAAAAATGTATATGAATGGATACTTCTGAGAGAGGTTTGATGGTCATCTAATCAGCTCACTACCACTCATGAAATACGATAGTCTTGTTTGGATTTCATTTCTTTATTTTATCGTGATGTTACCAACTCGAATTGGCACATTTAACCCTCGGACGTACAAGGGGAGGGGGAAGGGGTTGGATCCCACCCCCATAAGGAATTGTAAATTTTTGAAAAGAAGATTTACTCTAAGGGGCTAAAACGGTCAGGAGCTGTTCATTCATCAGTCTTCTGCAGAAATGTTGATATCTCAGTTGTCTGTCTGTCATTTGTGACGTTGTCACGGCAACCACAAATTTCTAGTGGGTTTGACCAAAAATGAACATTTTTGACATAATTCTGTGTTTTTTCCAAGTTTTCATCAAATTGCAGAAATTCACGAATTAATACATTTCATGAGCATTCTGGCTCGATTAAAATTAATTTCAGTCATTTCTCGACCTTCTAAGAAGATTGTAATATCCAAGAGGGCGGATTCAAAATGGCGGATCAAATGACGTCATAAGCAAGAAAAAGATGTTATCAACTTGTAGAGAAAGCTCAGGGTTATCTAATCTACGTAATTTTTCTTCGCTGTTTCTTAACAGGACGAAAACCCAAGCGGGGCAGTGGGGTCATCAACCCCCCTGCCCCCTCTCACCCCCTTGTTGTACCGCGGTGGGGGTTTGAGTTATCTTGTACTTCCGAGGATTAAGTAATTAAATGAACAGTAACAAGATATTGTAAAATAAATATTTCCCCTTTACCATGGCTTTTTTACTCTAACTGTCTTACAACCCTTTTCTTTTCCCACTATCTATGTCTTTTATTAACTTCCTGAGCGCGCGAATCGCGCAAATCCTGGACTGTAATTGGCTATATACGAGAAAGCAAGAGGGTGCTATCTTACCCGCTCGCGATTACCCGCGCAAGAAAACAGTGGTTTTTTATTTTTTTTTATTTTTCTATATGATAAATCCTGTATTGACCAAACTTGCTTGGTCAAGATGGCTGGGTATTGGCCTCCTTCTTTCTTCGCGTACTACGTTCCATCCCTAAACACGCCAAAAGAAAGAACTTGCCTAATATTCAGCCATCTTGACACAACAAGCCTGGTCAATAACCTATCTATCATGTATGTCCGCAAATATGGCCAGCGCAACGCCACTGGCACCTTCACTGAGAATGCTTATTACACTCCGGCCTTATGTAACTAAAAATTAGCTGATGAGCTTCTATCAAGAGAAAATGACGGGACAGAGAGGTAAGCTCAGGGCGTTGCCCAGGATACCTCATGTCCACGAAAATTATTTTTAACCCAGCGGAGGTCTCGTTTTTCTCGGGGAAGTCTGTTTTCCACGACGTCCGCGTGCAGTTTTGCCTTGCTCTCAGGTTCTTAGTGACACTTCGTCCGCCATTACATAAAGTCTTTGCTTTCCTTTCAAACATCAGACCGAGGTTGGCCTGCTTGCGGACGTCTTGGAAGATAGACTTCCGCTAGAACAAAGACTTCCACTCGTTTAAAAATAGCTTTCGTGGACATGACATATCCCAAGGGCTGGACCAGGAGCCTCCCTCTCTGTCCCCTCGTTTTCTCTTGCTTCTATATGTCCAACTTTTTTTCCCGCTACAGGTGCCAATGAACTTAAATTCTCACCGAGAAAGTTATGTTTTATCTTTGACGCTTCCATTCAGTCAGCGCTTAGCTCCTAATGGACTAATAAAAGCACGGAACACCACCAACATGGTACGTTTGTACTGTGCGCAAATTCTTGAATAAATAAAACAAAACTAACTAAATAGAAAAGAAATAAACAAACAAATAAACAAACAAATGGCGGGTTTCTAGAAAACAAACAATCAAGCAACAACATCAACAGAAACACCATCATCTCAACCCTCAGTTGGGCTCTGCATTGTATGTTTCGAGTACAGTAAAAGTCGTCAAGGTAGTTTTAGATATTAAACAAATGTGTTTTGACTCCCTAGGATTTCTCCGCGCTCGCCTATGACGCAGTTAAAGTTCTCAAGCAAGCAATTAACAGTAAACCTTGTAGATCGATTAATGGGACTTCTATCAGCTTAAATGATAGAGAAACTATGTTGAAGTGTCTTAAGAGGGTCAGTGAGTAGTATACAATATGAATTATGTGGAATAAACATAGTTAATCAATAGATTCTGATAGTTGACCACATCATCCTAGCTAGTTTTTAAGCATTGTTTTCTACTTGGGAATGGGACGATTTAGTTTCTGGGACTTTTATTGTTTCAAGGAATAAATAATTGCAATTAACTACCGATTTGCTATTTTACAGCTGTTCTTATTTCCCGTTTTTCATTGATAAACACGGTTCTCTGATCAGGTTAGCACGGACGGTTTAACGGGACCTGTCGATTTCAACGAGCGCGGGACACGAACAGGAATTGAACTGGAAATTTTAAATCTACGGAACAATTCCTTTAAGAGGGTGAGTAACCTATAGAGGAAGCACCATTGTTCCCTGAAATAGTTTTAGTTTTAGTTACTTTAGGCTTTCTCGTTCATGATCATAATAAATTGACTGGCCCATTTAAAAGGAGATGATGTCAAACGAACGGTCCTGCGATGCTTCATGTTTTTGATTGCCCTTTAAATCGAGGGAATGATTTTAAACGATTAAAAAAGTGGTGCTTTGACCCAGTTTTTACCCCTTTGATTTATAAGATATATCACATGGAACTACATGGAAGAATAAAAACACCGTTTAACGTTTGTAAATATCTGCGTTAGTTCCGGAGATATTTAAGGTTGAAAAACGTGTAAGATATGCAAATGAGATGACTAAGGACGTCAAACACTGAACTCAATTTTATATCCACTATCTAAATAGAGCTATCTTGGCCAATTTGCAGAGCAAACCATTGGAACTCGGTAATAGGCTAATAGTTCCGCAGGAAATAAACCTACGGCTATAAAAAACTTCTGTTCACATGGCAAGTCATACGTTAGTGATTTTAAGCTTGAAAAACGTTAAATGAGCCCACAAAATCGAACTAACATATTTATATGCTTGCTAGATCATGCATATGAGGCACCATTTGCAATTGCGAAAATAGAATTTTAGAGGTGGCCAAAAATGCCTTCCCTAACCAAAAAAAACCCTATTTTAAATGTACTTAAATACTATTTTTGAAAACTTTTTTTAACCTATTTATGAAATAGATTGAAAACACGGCAAAAAGTGTATTTTAAAGGTGACGTAATTTTCGAATGATTTTAATGGTGCTTAAACCTGTTTAACCTATTAAAACAAAGTTTAAATTCCAAAACTCGAAATCCTTCGCTAGGTTTAAACTATTATTAAAATAAATTGTAAATACCTTCAAACTCTTTCAAGGAACGCAGTATTCAGAAAAAAAAAAACAAAATACAAATAGTTTTAGAAATAGCTTTCAATATAATTTATTATTGGGGAGGTCTAGAACCCAGTATGTTTGCATTGTAACAAAACTGTTAACAATCAGTAACGCAAGTCACTCACTCGAACTCCAACCCACTGTCTGGTCAGTGCCCTACGCATGAGCACAGACATATCACCCGGGCGGTGGCGCGCATTTCCCTTTCGTAAACGGTCGATGCCACTTTCGCGACACTTAGAAATTTTTCTTACTGTAAACGAATTTTTCTCTAGTAAATTAAAGAAAAAGGAAAATTCGCAAGTAGCCATCTAGTATCGAACCCGAATTCTCTGTTTCCTAACATCCCTCTTATACCACTACACTACCAGGTTGATCCGCCAAATCTCCCCAAAATTTAATTATAAAACGTGACATTCTTAAACATTAATAATAGAGTTGCCCCAAACATCAAATAAGAACTAACTGCAAGCAAACCAGTCTGAATATGAACAATCAAGCATTTGGTGAGTGCATGTTACTCCATCAACAAATTATACCAGTTTCTGCCTTGTCCAGGCCTAAACTAAAGAATATATGGCATCGTTCATTCTGAAATGCTTGGTTACCAATGATGGCATCGACCGTTTGTTGCAAGTTCGATGTTTTTAGTGGTAGGTAGTTTGTAGTCAAAACATAACTCAGGGATGTCGGAAAACACAACAAGGATATTTATTCCACACGAACGCAGTTTTTCCACACAGGACTTCACAACAAGCACACGCCAAGCTTGTAACTAAACTTGGAGTTCTGTCACTCTTGTAAAAACACACGTCCTCTGCCCAATATCTACGTAACCTCTCTGTTACACTTCACAAACACGATCTCTGTCGATTACACGCGACCATCGTCACACTTCAATAAACACTACTGGCTCACGAAATTATTCTCTTAACACTCCTGGGAAATAAAACCATTTAAAAACTAGACCGGTTCTCTTATATACTTTACAGCATAACGTTCTAGAGCTTTCCGGCTCGACTCAATAAAATTTCATTACAATATAAACTATTTACAGCAGCAGACTTAAACGACTAAAATAAATTGTTTAGTCACCGTGACAAGGCTTAGTTAAATATGCACGAAACTTCTAGATCAAATTAGCATATACTCGAATGTTCCAAGTGACGCAAGTCACGCCACAATTTTTTCGTAATACCGTTAAAATGGCATCGACCGTTTTCGAAAGGGAAATCAACGGCGGTGGCAGCCCTGGACAGCTATTTCGGCCTTGTTCGGCCGAACGGTAGCCTTCGGGAAGAAAAGGAGCTAAAACCCCTAAGTAGTCTTCCCTTTACTGCAAAGGCGTACCCTGTGCAAAGCACTCCCTTTAAGGACGTTCGCGCGAAAATTTTCTAACATTGATTTTTTTCTGAAAATTTTACCATGGAAAGATGATGAGTTAGTGATGTCAGAAATGTAAAAAAAATGGGGGGTCACCGACTTCGTTTCGGAGAGAACATGCCCAGAAGAACACCTAAATCTGAGTAAATCGGGTTTCGTTAGCGAAGAAGGCACCGGTGGCTGCAAGTCCCAAAATATTGCAATTAGAGCTTTAAAGGGAAATGTTCTCTACCAAATATGGTTTAAACGGACCT
>JAHPZR010007468.1:0-35000 GCA_019787425.1 Platygyra sinensis | reverse complement strand
TCTGCTGACTTGTACAAGATGTTAGATGGTTGACTTCGGTTTTTCGGAGCTTTCATTTTTTCTGTTCTCCAGCGGGCCTCTGATTCCATTTGAGTGGCAATGTCCCTATCTTTAAACGCAAACGGCTGCCCCCTGGTACACGAACAATGTCACTTTGTTGAAAATGTAAGTTACAAACCCTCGTTGCATTCGTAATCACAAATCCGTCCTTCCTTGACGTCGTTCTGGACATCCGATTTTCCCAAACTCGGCTAATTTTTTTTCCACAAGGAATACTAAAAAAGGTGAAACCTGTTCTATTACCATTTGTCTCATACATTCTGTTTGAACAGCCAATGTAAGCACACTGTTTTCCTTGGCTTTGCTTCTTCGCCGCCATCTTGAAACAGATACATCCATAGCCTCGTTTTCATGCGACCGGAAATAAGAACGCTGAATTATGCAAAGCGTCCATGACTCCTAACAAAGAACAATGGTTATTCCTTTGTGAACCGGTACATCAGGACAGAACCAATTATCGGCTTGAATTACAGCTTGTCATTTTTGTCTTTTGTAGCCCGCCGAGGTCATTTTTTCGTCTAAATCAGTTAAGAATAGCTCGAAAAAGATGTTCCCATTCAGCTTTCAGCTCTGAGGTCATATTTCTAGCTTTTACTGACAAAAACGTCGCCTCGTGTAATGCTCAAGTTTTTCGGTTGCTATGGGCGGCCGTCGCTACCTTTGGCTCGCAAGCGTTGACAGATGGATGACCAAAATAATCCCTATTAGTGTTTGTTTTGTTCGATTTCGCTGAAATTTTAACGCGATGAAGCTGGAAAGTTAAGGAATAGATTTTGTTTTTGCCAATGTTTGGTAGCTATTAGCGGGAAAGTTATATATCGCTTCGAAGTCAGCGTTTGGAATTACATTCTTTGCATTGCGTGGGTTTAGCGTAATTGTGCAATCAGATATTTTTGTTTACTAAGAACATAGTTAATAGAGGGGACTGGTTATGAAGCCCGGCAAACATCAAAAGAGAAAAGAAAGATGCCAAGATTTATGTTGAAAGGTCCAGGACAGTGCACAATCTTTTATTTTGTCTCATACACTATGCATGAGTTACGTAACCAACATGTTACATGTACTATTGGCTAGTTCCTCAGTACGGAGTAAACAACTATTGTGTTTTGTACACCGTCAAGGCCAAAAAAGCGAACAAGAACATACAACAAAGCACTTTGTCGAGTTTCATAACATACCCTTCTACTAACTATGCTAAGAAAGAAAAACTACTCGAAAAAAGTCATTTTATCGACCTTTTAAACCAATACAAATTTACATTTACATATTTTAATTTACATGTTCCGAGATGAATTTGTAGTGAAAAAGAGATTTTTGAGCAAGCGCTGTGGTTTTATCTTTTTTCCCGCGAAAATGACGCGTTGATTAGTAATGAAACGAACACAAAAGATTGTGTATGGTCACGGTCAAGTTAACATGAAGCGCAATAGGCGAGTTCACACTAAGGCCCAAGTAGGCCTTAAGTAACATAGAAACTCAAGTGAACTTGAGACGGTCGATGCTCACTTTTAAATAGCCTGAATTTCAGCCGTCTCCTCCTCTCGCTAAGTCTCGGGAGAGAGACGTCTGAAAGCACTGGGTGATAATGCAGTCCGGTGACGTCACGAGTGAAATGTGGTAATTTATGAAATTTCACACACGACTTTCAGCGCAAAAAACAAGTCTAGACAAAACCGTTAAGTTTTGGTGACGTCAATCATCTTCGCCTCCTTATCGACCGTATGCAAAATTTAAAAAAAAATTAAAAGGCTTAAACTTTGCAGCGGTCTACTCGTAAAAATTATCATTTTACTTTCAGTATGCTCGGTTAGCTTACTAATACACTGAAATTTGTAACCGAAGACGGGCGGATTGGGTTTCTCAACGGCCATTCGCATGCATGAATGACCCCGAGAGAAAGCAAATCTACAACGCGGCGAACTAAATTATTTCTGTACGTATTCGTGGGGCTACCTTATAATTTAACTTATAATTTTGTGATAATAAGGTATCAGTTTTATAGGTTTCATTATATGTTCAGCCCGTAGCCCCAAGAAAATACGTGCAGAATAATTTGTTTGCTCGCGTGCAGATTTGCTTGCTCCCGGGGTCATTCATGCATGAGAATGGCCGTTGAAAAACCCAACAAACGTCTTCATTTATGGATTTCAAGGAGTGTTTAATGCCAATGTATTTAGTGTGCTAGCCGTACATATCGAAAGTAAAATGACAATTTTTACGAGTGAACTGCTGCAAGTTTTCAGACTTTTTTTCAGGTAAAGTTTGCATATGACTAACTTTCGTTTGGAAAATGGCTGTGCTGCTTTGAAAGTGCAATCGCTACTGACGAGTGGAGCCATCCTATGATGACTATGATATATTAAGGACTTCCCATATCCCGTAGGCAAGTTTACGAATACATCGCTTCCTCTAAGAAATTCTGCAACTGCCTTTTCCTGCTGCGGATTGAGGTTTTGAACCCCAAATGTCGAGCATACACCAGAAACGGCTTTAGCTCTTGTGGCGTTAGCTCGCGATTTTCTTCTGCCATCTTCAGTGAACGCACGAAGTTTGGCAATAAAATTAATCAAATTATTCGCTTCGGGCAAATAAATTAACACGGCAACCAATCAGAACCACTACCAGGTTTCGGGTAGTGACGTCACCGGACAGCATTATCGCCCAGTGCCTTCAGACGTCTCTCTCCCTAGACTTAGCGAGAGGAGGAGACGGCTGAAATTCAGGCTAACTTTTAAAGTGCCACTATGATCAAATTTTTACTTCTTGAATTTTTAGCTGGATCACAAAGAATTCTATAAAAGAATGAAAACGCCGTTTACCGTTTGCAAATATCTGCGTTAGTTCCGGAGATATTTAAGTTTGAAAAATGTGTGAAATAAGCAAATGCAAGAGACTATGAGGGTGAGAGAACACATCCCCCATACATGGGCCTCTTCCTATGATAATCTTTTTCAATCTAATTTTAGCGCGTGGTCAAACTGCGAGGCTATTTTAGGAAAGACACCTGATTGGCCAATTTAAATGACATAATAACATTGCTGTTAATTTTAGCAGCTGATCAAATATGCAAAAACCTTTCGCCGGGATTTTCGAAGTCGCATTTCGTAAGGTCAGAGGAAGAATAATTCTAACTTTCTGGCGCTTTGAAAGAGCTTTCAAACGAGATATTTTTCTCGCTTTAGGCCGCTCAGTACTTTTCTAGGAACGACTTGAGAGCGTGATAAGAATGCAATTCTTGTCAGCAGCGCCTAATGTGAACCAGTCATGCAGAGGGCTAGACTGACAAGACTAATTTCCGAAGTAAACCCAGGATAAACATATAGAAGATAATTTTCCTGCCAAGCACTTTCAAAAGGCTTTCCAAATAGGTCTCTCTCGATCAAAAACGATGTGGTTGTTCCAGAGAAGCACTTTTTCGTCGTGACACCCAAACTCTGGTAAATATTACACAGCAATTTCGAAATTAAATATGCCAAAATTTGCATCGGGATTTTCGGAGCGAAAGTTCTAACAAACGGGAAACAAATATTTAGCTGCCCTGCGCTTTGAATAACCTTTCGAAAGAGATGCTTTTGGATTTAATCCGTTCAGTACTTTTCGAGAAACGACTTTCGTGCGTGTTTATATTGGAATACAATTCTTGTCAGCAGCCACGGCATGGCGCGTCTTGGGAATAAGTCATGCAGACAAATGACAAGACTTATTTTTTTCGAAGTAAACTTAGGTTAAACACATCGAAGATAATTTTCCTGCCTGGCGCTTTGGAAACAGTGCTCTTCAAAGAGACCTCTCTTGATCCAAACGTTGCAGTAAGTCCGGTAAATATTACACAGCACTTCCGAAATTAAATATACAAACATTTGCACCGGTATTTTTGGAGCGAAAGTTCTAACAAACGCGAAACAAATATTTTAGCTGTCTTGCGGTTTAAAATGCCTTTCGAAAGAGATGCTTTTCGCTTCAATCCGTTCGGCACTTTCCGAGAAACGACTTTCAAACAGGTTAGAAATTCGAGTCTTGGCACTTTATGTTAATCATTCATCATTCATGCAGGGAAATGACACGAATTCTATTTTACGGCTTTGGAGAAGCACGTATAATTTTCCTGCCCAGCTCTGAAAATGATTTCCAATGCTAACAGTGCGGCAGTTTAAAACAAACATTTTTTTTCTCTTAACCCGCTAAATTTCCAATTTCTTATTCAGATGGACACGACCTGATGACCGTTGGCCATTGCTTGCGTGATCATGGGAGCGAGACTAAAAATAACTTTGACAGCGTGACGCGAAGCTTAAAATAGATTGAAAAAGATTATCATAGGGCACGGGGATGTGTTCTCTCACCTGATAGTCTCTTGGCAAATGAGATGACTGATGACGTCATTTACTCAACCCAATTTTACATCATGTATATAAATAGAGCTATCTTGGCCAATTTGCAGGCGCAGAGCATTGAAACTTGGCAGGCTAATAGTTCTACAGGAAACACATCTATGGCTGTAAAACATTTTGTTGCCATGGTAACTCACTCTTTTCCAGTCCTCACCCACTTAATTTCAATATGTAAGTGATTTTCAGCCCGAAAAACGATAAACAAGGCCACAACCCAAGCTAACATATTTATATGCTTGTTGGATCATGTATACGAGGCTCCATTTGCAAATATGAAAATGGGATGCCAGAGGTGGTCAGAAATGCCTTTAATGTTGGGGTGGTCTGGAACCCAGTATGTCGCCATGATAACAAAACTGTTAAGCTTAAATTGCGGAGCACATTTAGCAGAATCTTACTGCAAAGAATCAAACATTTCTGATACAAATTGGCTGAGATATCCTTTGATCAAAATTTGGTTGAGCCCGACATGACGTCATCACTTGGCTAATTTTCATGTTTTAAAAACTTGAATATCTCTGGAACAAAAAGAGATATTTGAAAATAGTAAACAGCATTTTTCTTCTCATGCAGGCTACTTGTTTATGCGTTAAAATGGCTTTGATAGAAAAGATGCGATTTTTAATAGTGGCACTTTAAAGATAAGCGTTCATACCAGAGAAGGTTGGCCACGCGCCGAACTGCATTATGGGTCAATATTACAATATGCTTCAGTTTACACGATCTCTTATGCCGCTCGGACCTCTGGAGAGGCGACCGGAGATCCGTTAAAATCGGAATTTCTTTCTTCTTTTCGATGTAAATGCTGAACGTTGAATGTTATTCTGCTCTACAATTGTTCAGATTACCTTACTAACACATGATAATCGACGAAGACTATAAAAACGTGAGTGTTTTTGCAATCGAGTCCCAGAGTGAAGACGAGTCTACGAGTGATCGATCAGTTCTACACACGCATTTGGATATATGCAGCTATGTCGTCCATATATCCTGACACTTTTTAACGATTATCGAATGACTGAGCTTCTCGAGTAATGCAGCTTTACGCTTCTCAGCCTATAATATATTCAGCAAACAAAAGCTTGAATGCGATTTCTTCTGACCGCATGTTATTGATTACATTTTGCTTATGGCTCGAAAATTGTACTTGATTCGTTTGCAGGAAACTGAAGAGATATAGATTATTTAATCGAAACTTGTCGGAATTTTTGTGTTCTGTGACAATATATGTCGTATATGTACTGAGATTATAGTGCAGTGCCTTACTGTACTACCGAAAAATGGTCTGTGCACCCTTATGGTCAATGGGGTGAATCTCTCGTATAATTTGGAGTACTCTGCAAAAATACCTGTAACCCAGGTCATGAGATTTAAAATAGGCATTAATTAATTGAAAACCCTGGCCTTACATCTAACTGTTACAAATGATTTCTATTTTCGTGACAATAAATATTGTTTTTGCATATGTACACAAAATTTCCTATTTCATATAGCTAGATAGTTGACAAATTATTTGAGAAAGAGAAAGTCCGGTTTGATGAACAAACTTAGAAAGCACTCTAGCTAGGACATGCAGGCATCCCAAAAGTGTTATCCTTGATGAGCAGAAGACGTTTTCCCAAATGATGAGAGTATTATAATTTGTCACAAGGAATGGTTGGTTATTAGCGTCTCACTACATGCACTCAATTGTCTGTGCACTGAAATTATACATCTTTCAGTAGCTAAAAAAATGAGATAATATGTATTAAAAATTGAGTCTAAGCAGCCATACCAAACCAAAGTCCTAGAATGGTCACTTCCATTTTAAATGAAAATCCTGGTCTGTTCTTGGAGAGAAAAGGGCATCACATAAAAATTTGCTGAGAAATTTCCAAGTCCACAAGTCCATACTTACCATAACAAGGATAAAAGGTATTAAGATTTACACAGTATCTGAAAAAATAAACCCTGGAGTTGATTACTATTTTAGGTATCAGTTATCTTGCCTTTGAAAAATTGGGTTGTCCTTGCAGAAAATTATCCCCTGTTGCCCCTTAATTACCAAGCATCTCGACAGAAAAGACCAAGAGCCAGTGTATCAGTTTGGGCATCTTTATAAACAAGAGAGAGAGTCTGGGGACTCAAACAGGGACCCGATCAGGGGGCAGGGGGAGGGAGGGAGGTTAAATCAAACAACTAGAATGAGCGAATGAGAAACAAGGAGAGATCAGATGGCAGCTGATGTCAACCAACAACTGACCTGGAATCAGTTCAGAGGGCCTGAGGCTAATTAAGTTATTGCTAGTGAATACTAACAACATCAATTATTATACTTTGAATCACAAACTCTTTTCTGATTGGCTGAGAGCAGACAGTGAATTTTCGAAATCAGTGCCCATGATGTCATAACTTCAGATTATACAATAATCGTGCCAAGGACACTCAATGTCATGGCTAATCATTTTAATTTGAATTATTTTAATTTGAATTACTTGAATTATGAGCATCGGCTTTTGTGATATCCAGAATAATAAAGGTCGAGGTAAGAGTTATCAGCCTCAACATTCGGCTTTGGCTGATAACCCTTACCTCAACCTTGATTATTTTGGATATCACAAAAACCTCATCCAGTAATTGTTTATAATCATTCAGTAATTCTGGACAACCAGGCCTTGTACCAAAATGAGATAGGTGTTATGTATGTTGACTGTTTCACTCGTGCCACATGGTTTTACCATGTGCTTTAGCCAAGAAGTGTGTATTTCAGTATTGGCCATCAAACAGTGTTAGTTGCTTTACGTGGTGTCTAGTGCGTTATTTATCTTCCCGAACACCACAATAGGTACATAACATCTGCACATAGGCAAAGTAGATGACAACAGACAAATAGCTGTTCATTACAAAAATAAAGCCACCTTTTTATTTAACTTTACTATCAACATTGTATTAGAGCCTAAACCTGACAGTCAAGAAATGCATGATAACACAATTACATGCTAAAATTACAACATTTTGCAGAAAAAAATTTCCGAACATGATTTGAACCTTTGTTCTCCTCATAACGGCAAATTCATCAAGCATACTAAACTCAAAGCCACCACATTGTAGAGACAGCACATGAAGATGAGTCTCTCTTTTGATTGCACAGCTCCTGGTTAGAACACCAGTTATTAATATCCACAGGGAAATCAATATTTGTGTATACTCTGATCTCTGTTGAGAACAACAATTACAGAGAAATATTGAACTATGCCTTGATAAATGATACAATATAAATTACAAGGAGGCTATTGACCTATAATATAAATAATTCAAGAAGTTTTTATATAGCCTCGTTGAATAACATTAATCTGACGCAAATATGATGAAAACAACTAGGTTTCCCTTCGTGTTTGGCAACAGTGCTGTCTTGATTACCGCCAAAAAATGTCAAACTTTAGACGAATATAGCGAGAAAACAGTAAGGGGTGCGATGGGGTGCGACGTCCCAGAAACAAACTATAACTACTTTACAATACGATGATACATTTTTCTTGGTCGATTATTCCTTTGTTTCGGAGCAAGAAATGGTTGATTATGCACACTGTAAATCGTGACCATGATCCGCCATTTTTGACTCGCCTACAGTTGAATCCCAATAGTGGCAGGAAAATTCGACAAATTGGCCGAAAAAAGCGACACTTTAAATCTTTAGATCCTTACCTTGCTTTTCCTTCAAGCAATTAGATCACCAGACTCATTAATGCCGAGAAAACACGCAAAGAAATCCTCTTCATCCCTCGAGCGACGATTTCTTCCAAATTGACTCCCAAGAAAATACACGCTCCTAATTTGTTAATTACCTCTACCATAATGCAGTTCGGCGCGTGTCCAACCTCCTCTGCGTTCATACTAAATTATAAAGTATGCTACTTGCGGGATCGATTGTCAATCAAACTAAGCGGCAAACAAAATAGCAAGACACTCAAACTTTCACCATGCGACCTCGAAACGTTTGAATAGCATGTCTTATTTTGATTTTTACTTCTCTACTCTTGCGACGGCGGTCTTTCGTGCTTCAACAAATGTATTGCTTTGCTTTCATGGAGGAAGCCTTAAGAATTAGCGGGATAAATCGTCTGATGTTTTTTTTTTTTTTTTTTTTTTTAAATCGTCTGATGTTGCTTATGTGTATGGCAGGACTTTCACAGCAACAAAGACTAGAGCTGAGAATAAGAGCTTGGGTTTGGCCTCGACCACAGAACTGGTTTCGCCTTGTAATAGCTAATCGAGCACTGCATTTTCTTTGGAAGGAACATTTTCGTGTCACTCATGCCCGGGGGGGGGGGCCGTACTCCCATATACGGGCTATATAGGTACGTGCTGCGGAATAGGCTATGGTTTTTGAGGCTCTTGGTCCTAAGGCTCAAATAGGGTGTCTTTTTTGATCCTTTTGTTGCTGTGTTCCTGGTGTGGTCTTTAGATAGGGTAGCTAAATCCCGTGTATAATCTAATACTGGAGTGTGAAAACGCCCGCCTAAACGAACGTTTGAGCCTTAAAAAGGGTATCAGTTTTCGCACCTTCGCGGCACACCCCTATCCAAAATTCGCGAGAGTACCCCTCCCCCCCGCCGCCGGCACTCATGAAACATTTGAATACCTTTGTGACCTTGTAAGAGTAGATCAAAAAAAAAAAACAACAGACGCGGAAGCGAGCTCCGATTAGCGTAGAAGAAAGGGTTGGCTTAGCATTATGGCGACTTGCAACAGGCAACAGTTACAGAAGCTGTGGATTACAATTTGGATAAGGAAAGTCAGTATTGCTGGTCGAGAGAAGAAAAGATGTCGGCTTAGGTTGTGATCCATGTTTTTGCTTCGGCAAGAAGGTTTGCGTGCACTATCCTTTCCCGTCGTTTAGTTGATTGACGTGTTATCGCTTTCGAGTGTTTTGATAGTGCGTAAGCACGCATTCGAGCACGGTAAAACTAGACTTGAGAGCGTACTTCGGCTTCTTTGAGGATAGGTCGTTTCCAAGGTTACAAAAGTAAGGTACTTGAACCAAAAGAAACTCCGTTCACACTCCAAGTATACTTAAGGCATACTTAAGGCCTACTTAGGTACCTAGTATGAACTCGCCTAATGTCTTTGTGCTCGCTATTGAATTTGTCATAAATATGTCATGATTTGTCATGAATGTGCCATAACTAGTCCCTCTATGACCTTTGGTTTAAGTAAAGTTAAAATATTACATTCACAAGATCAATACATAAATACATACAGGTTGGCGTGCCCTCGGATTCCAATAGGCCTCCAAACAGGCCGGCCGAATTTTACAACAGATGACTAGAAAATAAATCAACATTCCGTTAATAAAGGAAAATGACATAAAAAAACATGACTGAGAATAACGTCAGGAAGGTCGAAGGCCGAAGGGAAGAACTTCGTCCTCAATAGGGAGCTTAAGCAAACACAACGGCAAAGTCGACGGAAATGTCACTTCAAAACATAACTTGCGCCCTTGTGAATATTTCGCTTTTATTATATCTCCACGTTTTACAACACCCATAGTCGGAGTATTCTACAGCTGGGTTGGTTTGGTCGGATTTGACGAAAAGATAGAGACTGAAGGATTTATTTATTTAGTTATTTCTCCAACCCCCTAAATAGTACCTAATTAAATAGATATAGGTTGAAAAGAGTAAAAATAGTACAATGAACGATTCACCGTTGTATGCTCACGTTGTCTTCAAAACCTTAACTTTGGCCATTTCATTTTGTTATTTTGTGGAGTAAGGCAAAGAAATGTACACAAATGCGTGTCGTACGTGCACCACGATTGTTCTTCTCTTTAAACCAATAATTTTCTTGTTTTGCGAGGTTGCCGCTGCCGTTGCTAAACCTCCCTAGTAACTCGACCGCTTTAGACGGATATAGAACGTGTTGAGATCGTGAGTGAGACAAATGTCGGACTTCTCATGAGTTCGGAAACTCATAACTTAAAATTTTTGCGTTGACTGGAATACTGCTTACTATCGCTTTTGTATTTGGTCAGACGTTCCTCTATTCTTTACGTATTAGAAAAGAAAAAGTTTTTGTCTAGTTAAAAAGGTATAACATTCTATGCTCTATGATTCATGGATAATGAAAACTTGATATTGACAAATTCCTATGACTCCGTCGCATTGGTAAAGATGTTTGTTATATCAACGGCAAACAGGCGTATTTATGCTGTCACAAGACTGACAAGAGTTGAGAAGTTGTTTCATCGAGGTGCCTTCGTTCCGAAAAACATTCCAAGAATAATGCAACAAGCAGCCAAGAACGGGAAGATTAAGCTTAAGCCTAAGGTCGGTTGCTTCGTAGGGGCAATTTAATCACTAAAAGTTGAGCAGAGTGATTTCCCTTTTTTGAGATTCCCGTCTTCAGTTCAAATTACAGGGCACCAAAGGGAACAAATCAGTCCCTCTTTAGTATGAACGAAAAGTAACTAACTCTACGACACTTACCAGCATTGCGGTTGTTTAAGAGGTAGACGTCTTGGTTGAAATTACAAGTGAATGTCCTTTTCTCTGGGAAGGATTAATGAATAATCACAGAGCTCCACCCCTGGGTGTTAATGACTTTTTTTTTTTACAACTTGTTGACATCTTTTCAAATTCTCAACCTTTTTTACATCATCTACATATGTACTGATTACTTGTATTATTACTATTATTAGTTTAGTTTTTTAGTTGCTCACTTCGACGTATACAATCGACTGACAGTCAACATTAATGTGCCACTGTGGCCATAAACAGGAAACGTATTTCTACATGGAACGAACATCTACTTAGTAACTTGAGCCGGTAAGAAGCCCACTGTCGAGTGACTGGCAAAATGGAGAGTATACCGGCTAGTCACGCAAACTGAATTATTCTCGGTAGTAAAATGCTGTTTCCCTAACTGTGATCATATCTCGTTAAATGCTTTCATCTAAAGCAATCATGATCTACCACTAACCTTCTTTAATCAGTTCATGCATGACCATTGATACAATCGAAAACCGCTCCCTGAGCAGAAAGGGTGTTGTCTGAACAGATCAGAGTCTGCAATGATCACGAGATCAGAAGCACTAGCTCAGGCGGAATGGAAGTCTAGATATAAGAAACTGTTATACCAACCCTCCAATATTCAAGAATCTTTGCGTCAGTTAAACAACTTCGGTAGTTTTCCGCGCTTAAACTCTCCAAATCAGGCCGAAATTATTTTGAACCTCCCCCGTACGAAATCGGGAGCGCTGCAGAATGGCTTCAAAGAGCGCTGCAACGGAGCTGCCAAGTGGGTCGCTGCAGCATTGCCAAATTTTGGCTGCTTAAACGCTGTCACAGGCAGCCGTTTGCCAGCGATAAAAAGCGCTTTGGCAGCGGCACGAAAACGCTAAAAAAGGATAATCAGCGTTGCAGAAAATAACTGCACAACCGTTTCAAAAATGCAAAGAATGTTTATGTGGTATATCATCTAACAGCTTATCGGAAGCGATTGGCAGCGGTTTGGCAGCGGTTTGATAGAAATAATTAATCGTGGCCGGGCCGTGCAGTCATGCGAGAAATCACGCTTGTAAAAAAAAATGCAGATTTACTTGATAATTTAATTTTTAAATTTACCTGTATTCTTCTTTATTTTACCTCGCCGTCTGTCCGAATGGCGAATACCGCGAAAGGCCTGTTCGCAGTCTATTCTTGGCTTATATAAAACAAGTCTAAACTGAGCTGCGAACTGAACGGCGTTATATTATCTACTGTCAACTGAACATGAATGAAGTAAAAGATTATACCATCTTATTATACAATCGTTATTATTATTTAGTGTCACAGATAGCCTGCGTAGCTGGCGGTATTGTAAGCGCACGCGAAATAAAGTTTTGGCGGCGAAGCCTCGAGAAGAATGGGGAGAGGGACTTTGAAATACCGCCTGCCCGAAAACTATAGGTTTTTGTTTTGAATAGTCCGTACCCCGGGGGGGAGGGAGCCGGGTCTGTACACCAGTGTGCGGGAAAAACGGATTGGTCGAGAGAAGTAAACACGTTAATCAAATGTTAGATGATCCCTCGTATATTTCCCAAGGGACACTTTGCTTTGCTTGGAAGAAAAATAATGGCGGCTTCCATCGAAGACAGTATTGTTGCAGCGTTAGATCATCTTAACGTGAGCAGAGAGAAGCAAAAAATTGTTCTTAAGAAGGAGCAAGAGATGGCTGTGAAAGAGCTGCTTGCTGGAAAAGATGTAATGGCAATTTTGTTCACTGGATTCGGTAAAAGTTTGATTTTCACCATCTTTGCCATTGCTAAGGGTCAGTTATCGAGATCAGAGAAGACTTGTGTGCTTGTGATTTCCCCTTTGAAGAGTATAATCGATGATCAAATCGGCCGAAATGGTGTCTTTGAACTACAGAGCGCTTGAATTGTCAGCCGACAATATGGCTTCCATTTTGAGCGATCCGCCACCCCCGGGAGGGGGGGGGGGGTAGGGTACTCGATATATTCCTGGGTGAAGAGGTGCGGCCCGGCCCCTCATACTCTGACCCTGTTTAAGACAAATATCGCTGATTTTCTTACCCTGTTTAAGACAGAATTCCGATTTTTGATACCCTGTTTAAGACATAAATTAACAGTTGCGGTTACAAATTGTGTGGCTTTCTTGTTGTGTAATCAATGGAAATTTAATAATGTGCCTGGTATCAATGCCAAAGTAAATGGAAGTCAATAATAATTTAGAAGAGCTTGTAAAAATTTTGCCGTTTATCATCCAAGAAAAGATATCCCATTTAAGACAAAAGTTGAGAAACCGATACCCTGATTAAGACAAAAAATGACAAATTCGATACCCTGTTTAAGACAAAAATCCCAAAAAACATACCCTGGCTGGCCGCACGTCCCCATTAAGCTCTTATAAGGGAGTACCCCCCTCCCCCCAACCTCTTCCCCGGGCCGCCACCTTTCGTGTACTGCACAGCAGAAAAGGTCCTATAGAAATCATTTCTCGATGAACTAAAGAACAGTAACACGGGTCGGTACAAGACGTGGACCCCCCCGATCTGGACCCCCCGCTGGACCCCATTTGGAACCCTTCTGGACCCCCATTTGGACCCCCATTTGGACCCCTTCTGGACCCCCTTTTTTATCCCCTTCTGGATCCCCTTCTGGATCCCCTTCTGGATCCCCTTCTTTATCCCCTTCTGGATCCCCTTCTGGATCCCCTTCTGGACCCCCTTCTGGATCCCCTTCTGGATCCCCTTCTGGATCCCCTTCTGGATCCCCTTCTGGATCCCCTTCTGGATCCCCTTCTGGACCCCCTTTTTAACTCGGAAAATAATATTTTCCAAGTTGTAGGTGTGAAAGCCCTGGTGGAGCTTCCATATCAAAAAGCCGCAAGGAGTGCTCTTCGGAAAATTTGAATTTAACTCCTACGGGAGACTTAGGTGGACGTTGCCTGAGCTTCATTATACCCCTAAAAGATACCACTTAAAACGGAATAGATTCGATTACTAGCTACTGCTCAAGAGAGGATCCCGTGGGCACTTGTAGACCCGACTCGCGTAATCGAGAGATCAGCAGAAATCAAGCCTGAAAACCGAGAAATTAATAAATAAAAACGCTTCTTCTAATTATTATTTCTTCTAGTGCACCCTAAATGATACTTTGACAGCTAAAAATGGTGATGTTTCATCATCAACACCGCAAGTGACACCAGAATCCTTGATTTGCAACCGAGACAACGAAAATTTGCCAACCTTTGCATATAAGGGTCCCCCCCCCCCCCCGGGTTTTGAACATCAGGCGTTTAAGGCCATTTCATGGTCGCTTGCACTGTGTCAAGTTAGTTATTCTTTGAGTTCTGACTTAAGTACTCAATATCTTATCGCAGAAATGCTCTACATTGAATATAATAAATTCTCGCACGAACGCTTTTATAAACAAAAGCTACCTGTAATTATAGAGGTCTCTTTTAAAAAAATAGCTCATTTACCGAAGGTGCCCGCTCATACAGGTTTAACCATACTCGATTGCCGAGAAAGAAAAAGAAGACACTGATCATGAAAGTCACAAACTTGACGAGCTGTATGAATTTTCGAATGATTCAAGTCGTGATTAAATGTTTTTAAAGGTCAGCAGTCGAGAGGATTGAGGAGAATTCGAACGATGTGTCCCGATGTTTATTTATACGATTTGTAGTTTCCATGGGAAAGTGTAGTTTATGTGGAAGATGTTTTTTTATGTCATTAGGAAGTATTGTAGAGGGATAGTCAACATGAGCTACTAGATTAGAGTATTTTGCCAAAGGCTAATGAGCTTAAAAACTCTTCTGTTAAAAAAAAAAAAAAACGTACTGAAGTCGACACAATAAACTGTTCACTCATGCGAAAACCTTTCTTCGAGTATTCACGGTTGACCGCGACCGCATCATGTCACGATTAATTTAAGATATTTTCTATCTGTTTTCAATTGATGTTCACTGAAATTCTCCTCTGTTAAACTGACGAAACTGCTTGTTAGATGTTTAAAATAATGCTCCTTGAAAATCGTTTTCGTTAACTTACCGTTAGATCGACTTTTTAATACTGTGTGACATTCTGAAAGCTCATCCGCAGTCACGCTGTTACTCCAAGCTGATTGGGTAATGCTAAAGAATGCATCCAATCAGGGTGGAGCAAATAGCGTGACTCCTTGGCACGCGAAATGCTGGTCGCTTCGAAAGCTGCATTTCTCGAAAATTATTTGGCGGTTAGCACTTGGATTTTAAATGAATCTTCGATGGAATGCCACGAGAAGAAACGAGAAGAAGCATCTATCTTTCAGTTTATCTTGTGTTCGATTTGGAAGCCGGGCGATTCAAATTTCTGGGTGAAAATCTGCTTGGTGCCTTCGATCCATTTTCCAAGTTGAGTAGCTCATAGCCACTTTGATTTACTCAGAAAATGCCATTTTCTCAATATTCTCGGTTTTCACCAGCCATGTGATCAAAATTAAAAATCGTAAGCATTCAATGTATAAAGTCAAGAATCTGGGGTACGATAGATGATTGATATATAAACAACCTCGCCAAGAATCAGGACTCTGCTGTGTTTCCTTTACGCGTTAAATGCAGAAGTGTGTTACCCAAATTTATAGAGCTTTGTATGGAGACGCCATGTTTGTGCCCTTCTGAAGGGCACAAATATGGCTGCCGTAATGTAACAGAAACATCTGTCACTGAGTTTTGCTATTTAAAGGAAACATTATTGCTCTAGACATCCGACACATTGAAATATATGCTTCGTCTAGTGCAAGCACTGTTTAGTTAGTAAAAACTAAAGCGATAACTCTTCTTTTGACCTACGCGACAGTCTTCTTTGGGCGCCATTTCAGTAATGTCACGCAACGCAAAGCTTAGAAAATTAAACGTGCTCTATTACAAAAGGAAGAACCCTGTCGAGCTAAAACGTTGTGAAACGTCAAATTCCTATAGGGTCTTTTATCTGATGCAACTAAAACCTCAGAAGGAAGGGTAATCTTTAATTTTGGAAAATGATTGCGTCACATGAAAACCAAGAATAGGTAGGACAATGACCAATATCTAGCTAAGTATGTTCCTACCCAGTGTAAAATAAAAACAAGACAATGCATATGCGTGCGCCTATTTATAAACAACTGACGAGTAATCGAACACGTTTCGGTTTTCAGGTTTTTGTCTAGCAATTGCTAAATTCTGTTACAAACAGCTGGCCAAACTAAAATGACAAATGAACTACTAGTTAAATTGAGTTGAATGTTTATACCATGGTAAGCCATTCTTTTTTATCATCGGTTTATCGCCAAGAGAGAATAATCGATCTTTTTTCCTCGGCAAAAATGAGTTACAATCGTTTTCATTCAATATTTTGTTGACTAACCACCAATGCTGTTAGGCCTTAAAGAAATCATTATAGACGCAAATAAAAACCAGTTTGAAAGTGAAAGTTTGATTAAACTTGCAAATGAACAAACAAGCAATTCTTACTTTTCGGATTGAATTTTTCCTCTAGAGCGAACTGACGTTAACTTGATAACAGGAAAAATTACAGCCTGTGATTACCATGATTACCATGCCCTTACTCCTTATTATTATACATTAAACTCTCTAACTCTTTTCTGATTGGCCAGAAGTGTACAGTGAATTTTAGAAATCAGTGCCCGTGACGTCATACATGCAGATTATACAATAATCATGTCAACGACACTCAAGGTCACGGGTAATCATGTCATGTATGACTGCGGTGCATGATTTCTACGGTGTCAAGTGTTGCTTGCTGTCAGTGAAGAAACAAAAACATAACTTCAATTTTTTTTCTGTTCAATGCATAATAAAACAATTATTAGATTCGTTTTTTTTTTGACATCCAAAATAATCAAGGTCTCGGCAAGGGTTATCAGCCTCAGCCCTCGGCTTCGGCTGATAACCCCTACCTCTACCTTGATTATTCTGGATATTACAAAAACCTCATCCAATAATTGTTTGGAGTCACCAATGTTGACTCATATTTATTATTGATAGAATGTTAGGTTAAAGGGACATTTGATTACCAGCCAGGAGCGCAGTAAAAAACATAAATACATTTTTTTAAAAATTAATAGATAATAACCTTTTATTTGTATATATTACAACCAGTTACATAACTTAGACTACTGATTATTATAATACTTAGGCAACAACAATTGCAATAAATTTATTTACACGACTTAGAATACAACGCAGCCACTTTACATTACAGGCAACTAATTGTAAAGCTATTTTTCATTGTTTTGATATTTAACAATTATCCTGCGAAATCGCGCGGAATATCGTCTGATACTTAGCCGACGAGGCCGTAGGCCGAGTCGGCTAAAATCAGACGATATTCCGCGAGATTGAGCAGGATAATTGTTTTATTATTCAACAAATTGATAACAAAATTGATTTCCAAGCTCGTAACATTTTTAAACCTTTCTGTCGACACTTTTTCACTTCACTTTTTCTTCCCACGTACGAAGCTACGTATATCGCCGGATATCTGTTACCTACGGATGACAGATATCGAGAGCATCATGACCATACTTGGATAGTGTTACAATTTGTTGAATAATAAACTACAATATTAATACAGCCACTTTACACTAATTTCGATACTAATACAGCTACTTACATTATTTACAATACTAATACAGTTACTTTACACTATTGACGATACTATGGCTTCCCACAAGTTTCTAGGCAACTTTTTAGGCAACTTTTCGTGTTTCGAACAACTTTTTTGTTTTGAGCAAGTTTTATTTTGCATTCCGAGCAACTTCTAGTCTTCTAGATATCGGAGCAGCTTTTGGTGCTGTAATTGGCCATGCTTCCATATTTTACAGTGTTTCATCAGACAATTTGTGAATTTCCTGTCAAAATAAAGCACTTCGTCTCCCCTAAGGCAGATCATGGACGAAACATGGATGCAGCCGGCCAGCTAAAATAGGTCAGCGGCTTTTGAAGAAAATTCAAAATGGCGGACGAAGATTCACACTCCACTGATTCGAGTGTTTCAGGTGACGAAGGTCACTCAGATCCTTTGAGGGTAACCGCAGAAGCAGGCGCTAGACTAAGTACTCCAACACAAGCGTAAAAGATATTGTTTCTTTAATCAACTTTCGTTACAAAGGGCAACTTTTGACTTTTCTTGGAGCAACTTTTGAGCAATTTTTTGAGAAATTTCGGGCAACTCTTTGGGAAATCTCGAGCAACTGGGGGGGGGGGGGGGGTGTGGGTGGGAGCGGTTTTGTCTGTCTTGCCCTGCCGGCATTTCTTCCTTCTGTGATTTCTTTTCTTTTAACCCAAATAAGGATGGGGGGGCGCGCCGGGAGGGAGGCACAACCCCACGAGCCCTTCCCCTAGATCAGCCACTGAATCCAATTACTTCAGCACATTATATAAAATGCGTATACAACAACTTTACATTCTTTAAGAGACCAATACAGCCACATTATGCTATTGGCATTTCTGGACATAACCATAGTTTCATAGCTGCTAATAATAAACCTACAATCATGGACAAAAGTGTTGACACATTTGAGCAAAACAAACGCTTTCTATCGGCGTCCGTCCGTAACTTCAAAAAGCACCTTTTTTGTTGATAGCCAACCCCCCCCCCCCCCCCCTCACCCCCTTTTCAATTTTGCAATACGCTCCGCGGACACTTTCACCTGGTTACATACAACATTGAAAAAGGGGGGAGGGGGTCGAAATGCCAAAATTACACATTGAAAAACTCACTCGTTGAACGAAACGGGTCTTTTTCGGAGAGTGTCTCCACTACTTTTGTCCATGATTGTAGGCTCGATTACCAGTCGCTGTTCGGGAAATGCAACTACACCCCTCCTCTTTTCTGGGAGAAACAAAAACCGGACACGATAGACCCGCGAAAACACTGCAGATCATCTCTATAAGGCATCATGCATCCACTAACTACGACGAACAATTTCTAAAACTGGGTTTTTATTCCGATAAGAGGGTCTATTGTAGGGGGTCGTACATTCCGTAAACCGCCATATTTTGTTCCTTCGAAACCGCAAAACCGCTTTCGTTTTCTTCTAAAACCCGACACCGCCATCTTTCCACGTGTTTTCGTGACCCTTTCGAAGCTTTGAAGCCTGGCCTTATATCAAATTACCTCCCCAGCCCTCCCCACATGGCTGGGGACACAGAGGGAAGCCCTGACTGACTTGGTCTAGCCCTAAAAGGCAATCCTTTGTTAAAGAGAGAAGCTTTAAGCAAGATTAAGTTACCGCTCAGTCTTCTGAGCCTCTTAACTCTGTTCGAATAACCGCAACAAAAACACGCAAAAACCGAAAAGCGCGAGCTAAATTTATGATTTCCCGCAACCGCACGATAATTTCTTAACCGTAAACCGCCAGATAAATGTGAATGAAACTGCAAACCGGCACTCAACTTGGCCAATTGAATTGGTTTAAACCGCCATGCCGCCAGACTATAATAGACCCTCCGATAACGCATCAAATGTTTTCGGTCCACACTATGCCGGAGAAATTTGAAAACGCAACAATCACCGATTATTCAGTTTGGATTTGTGTTTGAGGAAAACTCGGTCAGGGAAATCATGACAAATGATGATCAAGAGAAAACTGCTCCAGCATCATCGTTTTCTACCGAACAAAATTAAAGGTAGATTTCCTTTGCTGCTTTCTTCCAAACAATAGCCCTAAAAACAAATGAAAGTGAAGAAGACTGTAACCAATAAGACAACTCGCTTTGCTAAGAACAAAGAAGGGATTTACCCAATATAAGTCTCCGTCATGACCATATCTTGCATTTTTGACTCATTACAATGAGAACAAACAATCTTGTTCGAGTTAGACAGATATCTGTTTCGCTTTCAATAAGCGAACGTTTTACGTTCGTAATCAAATTCTCATGATTTAGTTTCGCGCTGGAAAATTTTCACTGGTAGACGACTGGCGTTTGTAGAAAACTATTGAGTATTCTATTTATTAAAATGGCTGAGAACAAGGCTATAGGTAAAACGTTTTTGCCACTTTTAATTTTTGTCCATTTCTCGGAATAGTCGATATTGATAGCAAAACAAAGCACGGATAACTCACGCAACATTGGCAGAAAAGTGTTTTCCCTACTACCACGTGCATCTTGAATGTGAAATGAAAACTTGCAGAGGTAATTTTTCATTATGAAAAGATTAAATGAAACACAGAAACACAATTTTAATCCTCACCCCTAAAGGTGATCAGTACGTATTTTCTCCTTACAAGATAAAAACACTGTTAAACAATGATTGGGTAGTTCAAGACTGTGACATCAACTGATAAAGAGTGGTCAAAGAGATCCATCAAATATCTACGATTTGAAAAGTGCTGGAACCTGTTTTGAGCCAGCTTATGTTCTTTACTCCCTGCGATAGCTTTTGTAATGTCCAGTAGTAAATATTATAAAAAAAATCCCTATCCTAAACTGAAAAAAACTTGCTCCGGTAGAATCATTGTATACTTGCCAGTGTAAAACTATAACTTTTGCTTACAAAAAATACTATAAACTAAAATCTGAAAAGGATTACGTGTTGTGTTGTTACGCAGTTTCAATCCTACCGAAGAATGTTTTGGTTGGAAGGGACCAAAACTTAAATGTCAAGTCAGGATTGAAAACTGTTAGGTGAGGTCAATGCACTTCATACTTCTAACTTGTTTCTGCTGATCAATCAGTCCAACAAAAACTGCTGAAAAACCAAAACAAACAGAGAAACAAATTAATTGCATTGCTATTAATAAGGCTTGTGTTCAGCGCGTCTTCAGTCAAGGATGAATCTGATCGCTTAATTGTAATTGTAATAGCTGTCAGCCGATTGGCTGATAAGCAATGTTTTAGCTTTGTGTAAATCGTAGAAAACAGTGATTGGTTCTGTCGCTCCAGTTAAGTCCAAATCACAAAGCAAAAGAACAAGCAAAAGAACTAGATTAATTTTCTATGAGACACTACGAACACTTGAGAAATTTGGACGACATTGGCCTGTTGCTTGTGCTTTCTTAATTTCCCAAACGTACTTCGTGATTACAAACATATGATTGTGCGGGCTCTCGATGATAGGTTCATATAAAGCATAGAATAAAATTATTGTCATTCGCAGACTTAATTCAGTGGAAACCATGACCTGTTTCATTGAACAGTTAAAATTAAGGAACTCGTTTTGTATCTGAGAAGTTGTGCACGCAGCATTTTACCTTACGTAATTTTCATTCTATTCTCAGCGAAAACAGGCCGGTTATAATAAAATACCAAGTTCGTTGCCGAAGAACAAAAAATAAAAGAAATAATATGTGGTGCACCTTACACTTTTTGAAAATACACTTAGCTTGATTGATAATTCCTCAGCAAAACATTGAACAAATACCGGGAAAAATGTTAAAAAAAAAAAACAGAAAGAGATCTTTTCCAAAAGAATCTTACCTTACTTTCCAAAATTAAATGCCACGTTATCTCCAATAAGTACAAAAGGCGCCCAGAGCTTCACGTCAGAGTAGCCGTTACATCTCATCCACGCCATGGCCTGGTGAAGAGAGTCACTAGCGCTTTGCCCACGAACAAGGTGATCATAGAAATGACTCATTAACTTCTCTGTTGCGCTGTCATCCAGGGCCCACAGTGACACCAACACTGACCTTGCGCCAGAACCTAGAAATGCTCGAGCAATTCCGACAGCTCCTTCGGCTTTAATCTCTCCACGTGCACTATGGCAGCAGCTAAGAACTACTAGTTTAGCTCTCACTTGAACTTTTGAAATGTCAGACGTTGTCAATAAGTAGAGCCCTTCTCGAGGTATACCGTTAGGAATACGAAAAGAAGGTGCAAGGGCAATTTCTCCTCTTTCACTATCACCATGCGCAGCCAAATGTATCAGAGCCACTGATTCCATCGCTTGAAGTACCGCCTGCTTAGTAGCCTGCTGCCCTAGTAAAGGTGCTACACCCAGCTTTCTTCCTACCATCTTTGCTTCCTCTTCTGCGTAAGGCAGACGCGAAATGGGCGTACGACGTCCTTTGAAAATTACCTCACCAACATCAGGATTCCCCACTATCAGTGCACCGCTCTGACTGTGATAATCTGTTGGACTGTCATGGATGAGCCTGAGAGTTGTTAAAGAAGGAGCGACGCGGATCTTGAAAGTTTCTGATAACGTCTTTCCACTTTCGTCAGGCAACGCGGCAAATGGAATGTTGTATAAAGAACGATCGGGAACAATGATGATTTCAGGGCCCTCAAGCAAGTCAGCGACAGGAGCTATGATTAGTTTGTAACACAGAGGAAGATTCATTTTAGGTCCATGGTTCTCTTTACTTTCATTTCCAAGTCGGAAACCTTCATGGCTGTCATCCTCGCAAGAATTGCATTTACCTTGTCTGACATTTAAACACTCATCTTTACGTAGCTCCGCTGTTGACATGCGGAAACTTCTAAAGCTTTTGGTGGCAAAAAAGTCATCCAGATTTTTAACGAAGCCTTCGTAAGCAATATGTTCCTTTCCTTTAATGTCTCGGAATTGTGGGAGTCCACTTCTTTTAAGAATCCAGAAATATATCGTGTCAAAAGAATAGGAGAGGTAAAGAGAAGAACAATTACGTTCAATGTCCATGATGCTTTCAATTCCAGACCATGTTTGGGGATTAGAGGAGACTTGATTCTTTACAGAGTACTGAGCTGACATTAAATCTGCCAAAGCCCTTGCCTTCCCAAGCTCTGAAGCATACAAAGCTTGCTGGGGATTTCCAGTTTCAAAAAGGAATATCATGAGGTTGTGGTAGGATAATATTATGCTATCCGTGAATGATATCTTCCATTGATCGTTATCTCGTAGGGAGCCGTGCAATATCTCGCATTTTTCGAGAGCCCATAGAAAGTACGACCTAGCTTCCTTACTCTTTCCTTCTTGTAATGTTACGCAGGCTAGTGCCTCAAGTGATGTGAATTGACGTGCAACATCGCCACAGCTCTCACTTATCGTAAGTGACTTGTTAAAGTGTTCTTCAGCCTTATTATATTCACCATCCTTAAAAAGAAGGCGTCCTAACTGAAAGTAACAATCGGATTCTGCTTTTCGGTGTCCAATTTCTTTACTGATCGCAATTGCTTTCCCGAAATGTTCTTTAGCCTTGACATAGCCACCAATTGAGCATAAGATACGTCCTTGTAGTAATAAAGACATGGCTATCTGAGCTCTGTCTCCAGTTTCCGATGCGATTAAAAGCGCTTCCTGGTTATTTTCGTTAGCCTTGGAATACTTACCAAGAGAGTGAAATGAAACGGCGAGATGATGGCAACACGTCGATACTCCATCTTTCTCGCCATTTCGTCTCTTGATCGCCAATGCTTTCGTGAAATGTTCTATAGCATTGTCATGTTCGCCAACTGATTGATACGCAGCTCCAAGGCTTACGTAACAGTCGGCTGCTCCATTTGTGTCACCGGCTACTTTTTTGATCGCAAGTGATTTCTCAAGATGTTCCCTCGCCTTATCATATTCGCCAATTGATCTGTATACAGTTCCAAGGTTTAGGCAACAGGTGGCTTCTCTTTCTCTGTCACTAATTTGGTTTTTGATTGCAAGTGAGTTTTCGAGATGTTCCCTCGCCTTGTTATATTCGAAAACTGATCCATATACAGCTCCAAGGTTTACATAACAGATGCCTTCTCCATTTCTGTCGCCGATTTCTTTATAGATTGCAAGTGATTTCTCGAAATGTTCTCTCGCCTTATCATATTCCCTAATTGATTTGCATACAGTTCCAAGGTCTACGTAACAGCAGGCTTCTCCATTTCTGTCACCAATTTCTTTATAGATTGCAAGTGATTTCTCGAAATGTTCTCTCGCCTTATCATATTCCCTAATTGATTTGCATACAGTTCCAAGGTCTAGGTAACAGCAGGCTTCTCCATTTCTGTTACCAATTTCTTTATAGATCGCAAGTGATTTCTCGAGATGTTCCCTCGCCTTATCATATTCGCCAGCTGATATAAACACACTCCCAAGGTTTAAGCAGCAGTGCCCTTCTCCATTTCTGTCATCGGTTTCCTTTTTTATCGCAAGTGATTTCTCGAGAAGTTCTCTCGCCTTGTCATATTGGCCAACTGAATGATACACAGTTCCAAGGTTTAACGTAACAGTCTGCCTTCTCCATTTCTGTCACCGATTTCTTTTCTGATCGCAAGTGATTTCTCGTGATGATCCTTCGCCTTGTCATATTCGCCAACTGAATGATACACACTGCCAAGGTTTCCGTGACAGTCTGCTTCTCCATTTCTGTCACCGATTTCTTTTTTGATCGTAAGTGATTTCTCGAGAAGTTCTCTCGCCTTGTCATATTGGCCAACTGAATGATACACAGTTCCAAGGTTTACGTAACAGCATCCTTCTCCATCTCTGTCACCGATTTCTTTTCTGATCGCAAGTGATTTCTCTTGATGATCCTTTGCCTTTTCGTATTCGCCAACTGATCCATACACAGCTCCAAGGTTTCCGTAACAGTCGGCTTCTCCATTTTTCGTACAGATTTCTGTGCTTATTAGTAGCGCTCTCTCGTAGAGTTCTATCGCTTCTGCGTATTTACTTTGAAAGAAATACATTTTTGCTAGATTGAAGCTTAGCTCATATTCTGCAAGTTTTTCGCCACTTTCACGGTAAATCTGGAGAACTTTTTTTGCGTATCGTATGGCACTTGTGTTGTCGTTGATAGCACGATAAGCATTCGACATTATCAAATACACCATCTTGCACAGTGATTTGGCTAGTTTATCGTCTTTGATGCCTGCCTTTTGTTTGAAGATGGCTAAGCATTCCTTGCATATTTCGATGCTCTTTAGAACTCGATTGGTGTTCAGAAGGAAGTAAGCAACTATGAGGCCGATAGAGATGGCTTGTATAACTCCATCCTTGTTGTTCATGTCAACCACTTCTGTAAGTATTAAATATAAATTACATTGGAAAAAAATTCGACGCCAAGTCTATTAGTCAGTTTTCACTTGAAGTCACGGGAGACTATCTTTGTTACTATTCAACACGTTTCCGTAAAACGTAGTGCAAGAGCGCATGATCATAGCGATGGGAGTTCTTGACATTTGAGAAGGTGAAAATAATTGCAGTTACAACTTATGTCTGGCAGGATTGAAATAACATTTTGGTAAAGAAGGATTCTTAGTAGTGGCTAGAATGGGAGCAGTCTCTCTTTTCCGCAATAGTTCGTGGGGGAGAAGTCAAAACAAGTAAGGCTGTGACACACATATAAAAGGGGGGTTCTGTGTCACATTTTTTTAGGATACTGTGTCGCCCGACGGCTCGCCTTGCTTCGCCGCCGGGGGCAACAGCATCCTAAAAATATGTGACACAGAACGCCCCCTTATATATATGTGTGTAAGGCGAAAAAATGAGTTATTGTTTTGCGACACAGAATTGTTTTATATTGAAGAAATGCGGCGCTAATGTATTATGGGAAGAGGAAGAAAAGGGCTGCTAGATCAAAGCAGAAGGGGAAAAAAAGCGTCAGGAGGTTTAAGAGGAAGAAGAGGTGAATCAGAGGGGCACTTTTTATCTGGGCTAAAAAGAGAAGAGGAAAAAGTATTAATTAAGGAAGGCGCTCTTGAATTTATGAAAAACATGAATCAACAAGAGCTTGTCGATATTCTTTTGTCAAACGACGACTGGCACGTCAAAACATCAGGCATCAATGCTTCTGGAAACTGATTTAATATTTTACATGCAATTAGAAAACAGTTCTAAGAAAGCACGCGCGCTGATTGGTTGAAAATCGTGTTTGTATAACTCGATGGAGAC
The DNA here is from genome assembly GCA_019787425.1 of Platygyra sinensis. Lineage (NCBI taxonomy): Eukaryota > Metazoa > Cnidaria > Anthozoa > Scleractinia > Merulinidae > Platygyra > Platygyra sinensis. The sequence continues at coordinate 9,228 of JAHPZR010007468.1, read as the reverse complement.
ACAGAACTAGCGCGCGCTGTTGACGTAGTGATGGCGCGAGCAAAGAGAATTTACATTTTGATAATCAAAGTTAACAAGTTGTTTTCCTTTTTCTCGTCGTGGTGTTTTCTAAAAGAAATAGAAAACATGTACTTCGTGTTTCTATCGAGTTATACAAACACTCGTGAAAGTTTGGGAGAACTCGAAAAAGCTGTGGAAACACTCGCCTGCGGCTCGTGTTCCCACAGCATTTCTCGTTCTCCCAAACTTCCACTCGTGTTTGTTTACAAAAATATTTCACGCGTAACGCCGTCAAAAAGAGGCAGGCTTTTGCTTTGATAAAAATTCATTTAAGTACGGCTTACGCTGTAAGCCAGTGAATTAAAATATGTATTAAAGGCTGGCTTACGCCGTAAGCCATTTAAAATACAGCAAAAATTTTGACTTACGGCTTCAATACAAAACTTACTTACGACGTGAAAATTCACTCATTTGTTCGTCAAAAAAAGATCTTGTCTTAACAAACGGCCTCACTGTCTTTAAAAAAGGCGGCTATTTCAGGCTAAAAATCTTGTTTTCAGAAGCATAAGTTCGCCATTTGTACTCTATCGAAGAACGCAGCAAATGAAACGTAATTTTGTGTGTCACACTTTATTACGGCAGCGAACTTTCTGGAAACACGAGATAACAATATTTATACTTGAGCCATGCACTCAACCAATTCACGTGTAATATCTCGCACGTGTCTCTGCCACTCGGGCGTGAAGTGTTTATTGACAAGAAACGTGACCAAGTGGAAACAAACAATCATGTCTTAATGATATGCAGATAACGCCGTGAATTTTTAAAAGTTAATTCGAAATGGTGGTGATTGCATTTATTTTTTTTCGAAATTCTGCCTCTATCTCGCTTCGAACATTTTTTTTGATCTTCTCAATGTCTGGTTGAGATGTATTCCGAGTCAGTTTTGACCTTACAGCTTCTTTCAGCTCGTTATACCGAGAAAATTCAGTCATGATTAACTGAAACTCGCTGTCAGATATTTGATTGTCGGCAAGAGCTTTGGAATGAAGCCGGTAGACCGTGTCTCGCTTCGAGATTGCGAGTGTTACAATCTCTTGATGTTTCTTGATCTTCGAATCAAGCTTTTTGCTGGCGATTACCAGCCCTGAAGAAGCAAGAACAAAGGCTCCGCCAACGCCACCTAGTGGAATTGAGGCAGGAAGGCCCACAACAGAGAGAGCGCTGCCAAGACCAGCAGCCGAACAAGAAGCAGAAACAACTCCACAACCGGTCGCACTCCAGTTGACAATTTTCTTGGCCCGCTTATATTTTTTCGCAACACCGCGATAATGAACAACTTCTGCATTTAGAGCGGCCGCAACTTCATTTGCTTTCTGCATTCTGAAATCGTGATGCGAAAGCCGTGTATAGAGACTTGACTCATCATGAGGAGCCGAAGGTAAAACGTTTGAGCACATGATATAATTAAAAATTTAATTTATTTCCAATTCAAATTCAAGCGGCATGCCTTTGAAATCAAACAGCTCGCCGTCTTGATCTCTAACGCTGAGAGTGATACTATTTACATGAGAATCTGTCGAACAGTCACGAAAAGGAAATTGCAATGAAGTATCATATCTGACTTTTTCATAAGGCTTCCCGCCACATCGAACTTGGCCAAGAGTTTTGACTTTTTACCATTGAATAGATTGTTTTTTCCGTCTATCAAATCACAGTGAATGAAATATGCTGTTGTTATTATTATGTGTTTTATGGTTGTAATCAGCGGCAATTTTTGCTCAGTCCCAAATAGTTTGGCCAAATCTTGATCAAGGCTGATTTGTTTTGCACCAAAATTTTTGATAACCAACTGCCCGGCCAAGAGGCGTATTTGTTTCTGTTTCTAAACCGTGGTAGCTGTATTTAGAGAACAGCTCTGGTATTTTTTTTGCCAAAATATTAAGATTGTAATGACCAGCTGGCAATTTGGAAATAGAACCAGAAGGATTAAGCTTTTGGTCTACTAAACCGACCGAGCCTTCATTTTTAAGCGTATCCCAAGAGTTGTACAAACTGCAAGACAGCAGCTTCATGAAATTCACTTTTGGAAAAGGCTCGTCAAAGTAGACAGTCTCTCCATTCTTTTGCGTGACAAGAGTGAGCACAACCATTTTAAATATACCATATATATTTAAAATGGACCAGATTGCAAAGCTTCAGAAATACATGCAAACCCCAGAAGCAAAAAATAAAGAAGCCGCCGTGAAAGATAAAGCCTGGACACAGTTTGTCAACGCGTTTCCGAACGCGGACGTGTCACAATTTGTTTCTCAAGTCAGCATCGATGAAAACAACAACTTCAGCGCTGAAGTGCTTTTCAAAGCAGGCCCAGGCTTTCAGCAGAGCGTGTTCGGCTCAGACAGAAAATACTGGAGCAAAACCGCGCTCGGGTTGGCCGGCGTGTCAGGCTTCCCCTATCAACTGTCCCCGCTGAAAAACAGAAAGGCATTGCCAATTCCCGCGGTTGATTTCACAGAAAAGGCGCCAAGCATCGCGGAAATTTACAACATTGGGAACAAAATATACGCCACGCCAGACGAATATTTTATCGCAAAATTTCGCGACATATTCAAACAAACCAGGCTCCGGCACACGACATCCGTTGAAGCAAAAACTTGGCTGGGAGGCCCAAACATGAAATATTGGACACAGCAGCTGAATTTCGCGGTGTTTTGCGCCACGCAGGGGTGCGGAATTTCAAGAGAAATCTTTTACAGCGGGGTCTCTCTTTCACCACAGATAAGGTCATTCTACCAGTTTCACGTGTATTTCACAGTCAGGCGAATTCTGTATCAGCTAGGCGGAATACAGAGCATGAGCGCTCTGCCGGGGGACCCCACGTTCAATCAATTCAACAACCGCTTTGACGTTGCTTCTTATAACAGGATATGCGCCGAGTTTGGGATTGACCCATCGAGCGATTTCCGTTTTACACACGGCAAAAACAGCGGCCTTGGCGAAGTTTACATCTATTCGCGAGGGGCAATGAAAGTAAATTCTGAATATCCATTGGCCCTTAAATTCAGCGATGAAGGCGGCAAAGCGATAAAAGGAAATTTGATTTATTACATTGAGCCAGACGTTTCAACTCCATATGACTGGTCAACCTCGTTCCCAGGGCCTTTTCCCTGGCTTCGGGGCGGGGCGGGAAAAGGCCCTGGCATCGGCTGGTCACGTGCCCACCTTACACCCTGAAATCCTGGGTGTAATAAATTAGCAAGTTTGCATAATCAAAGGTGCCAAAATCACGATGGCGGAGAAACTGTCTGTGCTTTTCGTCTTGGATCTGCTTTTAACCGATGAAACTTTGCGTCGTTTTTTTCAGTTATAGCCACTTCAAGTGATGTTTTGAATATTTACTGAAAGGCAAAGACGTTGCTGCTGTTCTACCGACTGGCTTCGCAAATCTCTGCTGTTTCAGCGTCTACCAGATTTCTTGCCTGTCAAGGCGGACAATAATATTTTGTAACTGAATACACGAATTCTACGGTTCGTGACATTTACACATTTGCCGTTTTCTGCTCAGTCACTCGACCATTTTGTCGCTTCACTCGTGTTTATGAAGGGCACTTCGTTCTGTATTCTAAATAATAATTTTAAGTAGAGTTGCGTGCTATGGCAAATTTTTTGAACTAGGTGGATCGACAAACAGTCAACAGACTTGCAGGTAAATAGCTACATTTGAATTCTGCGGTGCCAGAACGATCAAAGGAGGAATAAACCTATACGTCAAGCTCCAGCCGAAACATAAGCTCGACCAGATAGCTGCAAGAAAAATAAGAATTTTTCCAGACCAGCGCATAGCTTTCGCGAAGTAAAGTTTATACGGCGTCTCCTAAGAAAACCGCACGAGGGCAAATATGATATCCGTGATAAGAAACTACACGTACTGTATTTGCAAACGGTTCTAGTTACCGCCGGGCCCTGTGTCACAATATAGAATGCAAGTAAACAAAATGTTCACGGTAAACTCACTAAAGCGTCATATTTTTCCCTCAAAAAACAAATACTTGGCGACTTAAAAAAACAATTTGCTATAGAAATGAGCCTAAACAATGCATTTACACATGGCAATATTTACAGAGGTGTCAAACTCGACGAAGCGGCATGCAGATAACAGCGGAAATCATGTAGACCTACGACTGCCTCTAAAAATTTGTGATAGCACGATCAAACGGCTCAACTCCACTTAAAATTACTCCTTAGAATACAGCATGAATGGTTCTTCATGAACACGAGTGAAGCGACAAAATGGTCGAGTGACCGAACAGGAAACGGCAAATGTGTAAATGTCACGAACCGTAGAATTCGTGTATTTACAAAATATCATTGTCCGCCTTGACAGGCAAGAAATCCGGTGGGCGCTGAAACAGCAGAGATTTGCAAAGCCAGTCGGCACGGTAGAACGGCAACAATATCTTTGCCTTTCAGTAAATCAAAACAACTCACTTGAAGTGGCTACAACCGAACAAAACGACGCAAAGTTTCATCGTTTAAAAGCAGATCCAAGTCGAAAAGCAGAGACAGTTTCTCCGCCATCGTGATTTTGACACTTTTGATTATGCAAACTTGCTAATTTATTACACCCAGGATTTCAGGGTGTAAAGTGGGCACGTGACCAGCCGATGCCAGGGCCTTTTCCCGCCCCGCCCCGAAGCCAGGGAAAAGGCCCTGGGAACGAGGTTGATGACTGGTTTGCTCCCAAAACAGCAGCAGGTCTGACATGGGCGGGGCTTTCACGCATTAACCAGTCAATCGAGGCGTTTGTTTACTGTATCCTGGGCGCGCAGGTGAATGTAAGGAGCAGCATACTTGGAGATGGGGGGAGAGCGAAAGAGGCCCAGACGGAGTTTTTGACGCTGATGGAAGACGCCATCAGACAGGCGGACTTAGCGCAAAGCGTGCAAAAATACCAGCTCGCAGTTGATCAAGCGAAAGTCAGACTGAATCTCGCCATGTGCCCCGGAGCTTGGCTGATGCCGGCGAAAATGATCATCAACACGGAAAGCATAGTAGGCTACAACAACAAGCTAAAGCAGGCGGGAGCAGGAATGAAGCTCGGAGTAAACAATGACGTAAATTTAGGGACAAAAAAAGCAGGCCTGCGGCTGATGGATGGCGGCCCATCAAAAATTAAACCCTTCCAACAGCCACCCTTCAAACCCAATTCACAAAGCCGCCATGGCGGCGCAATCCCCGTGGCATAAACAAAGTCCAGAAAAAGAAACTGTTTCAGAAAACCCGCCGGCAGAGCAAGAACAAAGTTCCGAAAAAACGCCACAGCATGAAATAAACAAAACCGCCGTAATTGTTGGTGTAGTCGGAGTTGTTGCCCTGATATTTATAGCAATGCGCTAACCCGCTTTTTGATGTACTTTTCAAAAATGAAAACAACCGCCGCGAGAATAAGTAACCAGGTGTGCTCGGTCAGAAAACCGATTGCCTGTCCGACGGTTTTGAAAAGGAAGCTGACGATCGCTCCGATTAGACCGGGCAGCGCAGAAGCCGCTTTTGCTCCAACTGCTTTAAGACCATTTGCTAATTGATTGCCCAGGGATTTCAAAGCGTTGGTTATTGCCCCAACAACAGCCCCGATTGTAATGCCGGCGGCGAGAAAGATGGATGTCACCGTCAAGCCATATTTTTTGAAGATCTCGCGAACTCTTTCTCGTAGAGGCATGGCAGCTTCTCTTTCACCAACCTGAGTTTGCAACAGATCGAGCTCCTCGTTTCTTTCCGCTACTCTTGCTTCTGCGGCTTCTCTTTCCGAGGGCGAGGTATTTTCATCTTGGATGATTGCCTGGTCTTCTTCGTTTTGGTGTTTGAGATCGTTTTCTCGTTCTTTTAGCTCATCAAGGGTCTTTGTGTTGTTCAGCCTTTCTTCTATTTCGTTTCTTTCTTTTTCTATTTGGGCCAGCTTTGCCCTTTCTCTGTCGACTCTTGCTTTAGTTTTTTCTTTGTTTTTTTCAAGCGAGGCCAATTTTTTTTTCCTTGAATCAAGATCTTTTTGATAATTTTTTTTCAGCAGTTTTAGCCTATTTAGTTCTGCTTCACTTTCAAGATTGCTGCCATGGTTTTTTTGGATGCCATCAATCCGAGCCTGTGTTCTTTCAAGTTTTTGTATTATATCTTCTATCTCCTGTTCTTCTTTTTCTTTTTCTGCAGCAACGGCATTTGCCTGAATTTCTTGATTTTCAGCTTCTGCCAATCTTTGGCGTTGTTCTCGGATGGTATCGCGGTCTTGGACAATTATTTCTTCAGCTCTAGGCCCCAGTTTATTTTTGAAGCTGTATAAGGAGCTTTTAGTTAAGTCTGACTCATCATCTTTTAAAATTTTGTACTCTCCCCCCTTGGGCCCAACGGCAACAATTTTCCCCGCATTATTCCCTTTGCCTCTTCGAACTTTAAAGCTTTCAAAGTTTGCTTTTGGGAATTTGGTTTTTATCATGTCCACAGCTTTTTTCATTTTTTGTCTTAATAAGCTTTCATTTTGAAGATCGGTGATTGAACCAGCCCTTCTTAGAAAAGGGGTTTCTTCATAAGAAGTATCTGGCAGCCCGCTCTGCTCGTGCTGCATCGTTTGCATTTCGTATTGTTCTCCATAGGGAGTTGAAGCCGCGCCAGGCTGGAAAGGCCGGGTTGTGTCGACTTCTTCTTCATCATCATAAATGTCATCGTTGTCGATAGCGTTATCAAGTTCTGGATCATAAAAACCAAAATCTCCTCCACCTTCTGCCATATATTTTCCAACACATTTTTTTAATTAAAGTTATACTTTTTTTACTTTTAATAAGATGGTGAAATCAATGGACAGCGTTGTGTCAAATGGCTCTGTCTCAAAGTACGGAGAGGTGCCATACGACCTCCTTCCAACAAAAATAGAAAAGACATTGGGGGCTATTAAGGCCCCGCGCGCTGTCAAGCGCATCACTTTCAACCCTTCTGAAGCCAACCCCGGCGAGACTCTGTATGTTCACGTACCCAAGCTGAACGAGAACGAAGTCATTGTGCCAAACACTCTGGCTCTTATCTTCGACATCGACCTTTCTGGAGGGCATGCCAACAACTTTCTGGTCCAGAACGTCTCGCGAGCGCTCGTAGAGAAGCTTGTTGTAAAGTTTGCGTCCAACGTTCTCGATGAAACTGTCGGCTATGACGTCTACAAGACATTTCAAGACCTGTTTTTGCCCGGAGAAAAGCGCGACAACATGGTGCCTGAGGGGATTCAGAGCGAAGATTTGTGCAAAATCCGCTCAGGCGCGGGAGATGCAAAAACCTCGGGCGTTGACGCCGAAAAAAAACTGGCAGAAGTCTACGGAAAAAAATATCGCATTAATCTGGACCATCAGGTCATTACAGATCACGGCATTTTTTACCCAAACGCTCTTTACAACGACCTTTTATTTGAACTGACTCTTGCACCAGCAGACCAGGTGGTCCGAGGCTCTGACACAACAAAGCTGAAATACAAGCTGACGAACATCCAGCTTGAGTATGAGATGGTTCGAAGCGAAAAGCTTGCAAATGAGGCGGCCAAGGTTTACGAAAGCGGCAAAGAGTTTGCCTATGACCACGTGTCTCGTGATAAAGTGGTGGCAATCAACCAAGGAACAGACACGAGAATAAACATAAAAGTCAACGCACAAAGAAGATCAATGAAAGGCATTCTTTTACTGTTTGTGGAGCCGTACACCGCAGGTACAGGTACGTCTACATAATCTCTGACTCCCAGTTTAACATACAGAACAAACAGCTAGATTCTGTGCAGTATTAAAATGGACCCTGCCAATATTCCATTTAACGCGTTGATCGTTGGCCCGACCAACTCGGACTCAGTTTCTCGTGAACCAGGTCTGCGGCCCATTCAATGGCAAGTTTGATTACATCGTGCTTATCTGCCCAACCTTCGCTTATAACAAGACGCTGTACCGGTTTGGTGAGAGAGACCCGCGGCTGTATGTAATCATTCGCGAGCAGCACCAGGTCGAAGCGTGGTTGAAAGTTGCCAGTTTTGCTTTCGAAGGCGACAATGCTTTCATTGATCTTGATGACTGCACCGCCTCAAAAGACGTGAAAGGGCGGACGGGGGAGCTTGTCAAACTCGGTTTCTCGGCGCGCCACGCCGGCATCAGTGTGTGGGTCTTGACACAGCAGCTATCCAGCATCGCATTAATGATGATAAATGATGATGATGATGATGATGATGATGATGATGATGATGATCGCGAAGCCTTTCCGTGAGAACGTGGCGGCAATCGTTCTTTTTTACACACCGTCGGCCAAGACCACGAAGGCCATCTTTGAAGAATACGCGGGCGAGCTTTCTCATGAAGAACTCAAGCAGATGATTTCAAGGCTGAAAGAGCACAAATTTGCCCATTTGATTTTTTCTTTGCGCTTTCCTTTCTCTATTGAAGAGATGCAGCACTAAGGTAATCATGGAACAACTGCAATTCGAAGAGGCTGAACAAATCTTGAGCTGGAGAGAAATGCAACCTGGAGTGTACAGGTTTGACGGCATTGAACATCGCGGCACAAACGATTACGGCAGGCCGATAAGCATCATCACACTTGAAAATAAGATGTTTTATGCGCCCGCGTCTTTGTATTGGGATCTGAAACGCCGGCCAGAAACACGTTACATAAAATATGAAGGCACACAAACTTCTGGCAAGGGCTATGACTACCCCGTGTTCAAGTTCGCAAAATGAACAAAATTTGGCCACAATAAATTTTTGAATTTTGTCTGAATTTGCTGCCGCAGGTAAATTCAAACAAAGCCCAAAAATTTTTTTTGCTAATTGAAATAAAAAACTGTATCAATATTATGGCTGAAGAAAACGCCGCAGTTATGGCCGAAGTCATGAATCTGTTAGAGGCTGAGCCGGCCGCAGCTTTGCCTGCTGGGCCCGACATTCCTGCTCTTCGCGAACAGCTTGCAATTCTGGTTTCTACTGGCAAATGCAAGGAAGCAATCGGAGTCAATCTCACGCACGAACAAGTGAGGCGGCTGGAAGACAAAGACGTCATGAAGCACTACAAGAGGTATGAGACCTACGTTGGCGCCAAGACGACAGAAACCCTGATTGAGAGCCTGCTGTCGTTGTCAACAAAAGCAATTGGCATGGTTGTGCGGCTCAAAGATACTGAAGCTCTGCAGAATGAGCTGAAAAACGACTACATCAT
>JAHPZR010007467.1:15000-38374 GCA_019787425.1 Platygyra sinensis | reverse complement strand
GAAGATTTTGTTTAGTCTGTAAATTATGACTCCTATCCTATTATTCTAGCTGCTGTAATTTACAAACATTTTACAAACATTTTGAAATGAACAGAACTAAAAACTAAATAAAATGTTTGTAAAATAAATTTACAGACATTTTGTTTTTAATCAGGAAAAGTACCAAGTCTGTAAATTCAGGATTTACAGACATTTCGTAAAGTCTGTAAATGGTTCAAATTTTCCAGTGCAATAACCGGCGTATTTGCCAATATGCAGCTATTATTGCCTGTGAGACTCACCGCCTCAATTAATCAGTATGCAAAAATCGTTGAATACGCCTGAATAATTAAGAAACGGCACCGGAAAATACCAAAATGTGAAAAAACGGAATTCTTACGACGCGTTGGTCGAAGTGTTTGGCTGTTTGAGTACTACATGGGGTAAAAAATAAAGATTTTCGTCCCGCTAAAATAACTCATAAGTTCCAGGCGGCCCATAAATATATTTTTTTAGAAAAACATAATACTATATTTTCACCTGCTTATTACTTTGAATTATGCTAAGATGGATACGGTGCACTATTTGTGAAATAAATGTCATAATGCGTGTTCTATCTCACACTGAATGGGAAGCACTTAATATCAATCTTCCAATTTTTCAAAAACGAGTGTGTGTGTGTGTGTGTGTGTGCGTTGGATGCGATTTTAGTGCTTCGGTTAATAAGAAGGTATGAGATTTCTTTTTAGATTATCATAGTTAAATATCGCGAGGTTATGGTAAAAAAAAATCGAATCAGACTAAAGCAAAATTCTTGCTGGTTAAACTCGGATAAATTTATCAAGAACCTAAAAGCTAAGGGAAATTCTGATTCTGGTATCGACATGCGAGTGATTTGACAAAGAGTACCGTAGGTTTTTAAGACTCAGTATATTTCGTTGTTTGCATACTTTTCTTAAAAGACTAAGTTCACCTGTCACAGCGAAAACAAATGGGAGAAAGAAAAACACAAAAAATAGGGAAACTTGATGAAAAAATGATTGACGGGCGATAGAGCAAACGAATTTCTGAAAACCGATGGTAGTTAAATTCTCTCAAACCAAGAAGACATTAGTCACGGTTGAAAAAGCAGAATTATAGTAGGGTGTTGTTTGGGCTCGAAACAACGCCACAAATTTTATGGAAAGCAATTTCATTTGTTATTTAATGAGTAAGTCAAACACCTCACAACCAAACATCAGATTGTCAATTGTTCTTGGTTTTTTTTCTGTTAAATAACGGGAATTGACATGGGTGCCCAAGTGAGAATAAGTTAATTAACGACCGACTGGCACGGGCGAAATAATGCATGCGGTTTTAGTTCTTCAAAATATATAAATTCTAGCTTTGCCATTAATTCAATTCACTTCATCGAGGAATAGCAAAAATGTGAAATAGAACTGGAGGAAAATGCTTAACTTAAAACAAGGCACTGTTATTGCCACAGTTCTGATGTAAATAGATTTTTGAAATGATTACACTCCTCTGTTTTTCAGTAATGTAAAAACCTAAAAAAAAAATAGCGAGATATATTGGTTTGCTAAAAACATTATTCAATTTTTCAGTTGTAGTGCATTTCACAAAATGCTAAGACAATGTACCTTATAGACACCATGTCTGAAGTTCAAAGACTTTTCGTGAGAACGTTTAAGGTTCACATTTGCAGAAAATCTTTCAACCTGACAACGATTTATCATATGTTATTTTTTCCAGGGCTTTCTTTGTTTGTGATGACTCACTGCAAATACCAGCGGGAGTTGTTTTTAAACCTCAGCAGTGAGTTACACTGAGTAACAAAACTTATTATACGTGAAAAGTGAACTTCGCTGAATGTTGAATTCTTTAAGTTAAAAATGAATGTGACACAAAACTCTTCAAACGCTGGAAATGTCACAGGACTATCGGAAGAGCCTGTGCAACTGAATTCAGACGATGCAACATGGATCTTAACGAGTGCTTTCATTATATTCACAATGCAATCTGGGTTTGGACTTGTAGAATCAGGTCTGTACAGTTTTTTTTTTACATTTCAGCTGAAATTTCCAGTTTTTGATAATATTCCCATATGTCGAGTTCTTGCAAGTCGACGCAAACCAGTATATACAGTATCTTTCCAGAGGCATCAAAATGTGGAGTGATCACGCGTATGATATTTGATGTACAAAGAAATTAAAGAAAACCATTTCAAAGCTGAACAAATGACGTTAATAAGGGGTGAGGTTGCAAAAATGTGTCCTTTTCAATTCTGTTTTTTGTAACCACTTTCGTGGAAGAGCAATTTGACACAACTTCACACTACAAGAACCAAAATTCAAGTTTGATCTGACTAGATATCTTTTTGTTTCTGAAATGGTTAAGCGAGCCTCATCACTTTTCTAAAGCTTCGCTCAAAATGTACCACATAATGACTGCTAGCGCTTAAAAATGTTGAACAAATATTGTTAACTTTGAAAATGTTTGACCAAAGATTAATCTTCACAGCGCTGTTCTCCTTCGCAGTATATAAAATATTGATCAATCTTCAGTATTCTAGTATTTACAGGCAAGCTATTTTCATATGTCAGTAAAATATAAGAAAAGCGTATACAGCCGCAGAAATATCTTATTTAGTAAAAGTTCGAAAGAGGAAATCTTCATATGCCACTGTTCTGACTTCATAGGACCAGATCAAAAGAGTTACGACTGAACGTAAAGTACTTGTGGTATAAATCCTCTTGTTTGTTCAACCATGCAGCATAATACTTTATCTGCAGTTACTAGAAGTTCAGACTGATTTTATTTTTCACGATTAAAGAAACTGACAGTGGGTAATTTTGAAAAGTTATTCGACTGCATTATATAAATTATCTCTACTGATACGGTGTGGGTTCTGGCGATCACTCAATTGCAAAAAAAATTGAGCCTGGTGTAATACAAGTTCGAAGTTGCATTCGCTTTTTATCATGTAAGGAAATGAGAAACAGTTCAAAGAGAGACTTGAAACGCATTTAACATGAGACTATCATGACTTTAATGTTTTATTCAATCTATACATATATTTCCAGTTAATAAAAGAGACAACTCATTTTGTATTTTGTTTTCTAGGTTTAGTTTCCCAAAAGAATGAGGTAAATATTATGGTTAAAAATGCTGTTGACGTCATATACGGTGGACTTTCCTACTGGCTGTACGGATTTGCCTTCAGTTTCGGCGTCGCTGAAGGCACTAATGGATTCACTGGTATAGGTGAGATGATGGAGACATTTTGATGGCTGTGTGTGTTCGACTGATCTTGCTGAGGAAAGAAAAATAAGATAAAGGAGATGATAATAAGCAAACATCTCACTTGCTTGAATGCTTGAATGCTTGAGAAATTATTTGTTACTGTTAATTACACTCGTTCCCAAACAAGAAATCAGCTCACCTAACACTGACAACTCTTTCTACAAAAAAACATATTCAATTAATTAATCATTTAATCGTATCTGAAACAAAATCGTCGATTGGTTCTCAGTGAGTCTCTTTGTCTCATCATGATCGCACCTTTAACAAAATTCTTGATCGTGATTGGTTCGTCATGTTATTGGACCGCGATAACGTGAAAGTCCAATTACAGGTATCCAATTACAACTTTCGCACGTCAATTATGAGCTCCTCAATGGGTTCCATCTCAGTTAATGCTTCGTACAGTTGCTTTTTGTTAACTTACGGAAAGGGCTATTGACTTTTTCACTCAGAAGAAGCTCTCAAAATAGTTTTAATTTTCAGTGAAATTTGCCAATATCGCCTATCGCGCATGTCCTATTTTGAAACTACTATACTCGCACGGCTAATCTCTGTTTTGAACGAAACAAGGTCCAATTAGTATTACTTATCGGTATACTACACTTGATATGATCGCCAAGAATCGATAAAGTGACAAGGCACGCTTATTTCCTGGCAAAAACTATTGACTGACGAACAAATTTTCCTTGCAGCAAAGCGTGCTTGACAAACTTTGCTTACTTTATTGTGAACAAACACCAATTCCGCCATTTTTATTAGCTTGTGTACCTTGTGTAAAGTATTGACAAAAATAGCTCCCTTGTAAAGTTTTTCTTCGCGTCAGCCGCAGTAATCCTTGTTCACTGTGTATATTTAACAATTAGATTATGAGTTCTAGATTTCTATGAGGTGATATATAGTTGATGAGGCCGGAGGCCGAACCAACTATCACCTCATAGAAATCGAGAGCGAATAATCTAATTGTTTTAGGGGAATTCTAACTGAAATTAACGCAAATAACGGTTTCCAATGATTTTCCCACGTATTACTGAACTTAACCTTTAAACAAAGTTGCACGTATCGAACTGTCCTAAGCAAATTTGCAGTTGTTTACGCACGTACCCGCTTTAAAGTCAAGAAACCGTAAATGTGCCTATTTTAGTCTTCTCAGGAATTTTATTACCCGTTTTCCCATCTAAAACTCCTTCCAAAACTTCGGAAAAAGTATAAGAACATCGCATTTCGTGGACGACCGGCAGCCACTGTACTCTATTGGCTGATAGGATACAAGTAGCTCAGCCAATCAGATTGCAGCGTTTGCTTTAGTATACTAGTAGAATTCTACTAAAAATTCTTAGAGGAATATCATATGCAAAATTTATTAACATAAAACCTTCAAATCTTCCGCTGTTCGTATGAGTAGGTTACTCCATGACAGGTTTTTTTCTTGATGAGGTACCAATTTTATATTCAAGCCCAGGTTTCGACCAAATGCCAGTGAATAAATAGGCACATCCCAAATTCAAAGTTACCCCTTCAAACATTTTGTTAGAAAACTTGCACGAAAAAGTCAGAGAAACTATACAACTCTGCCCTACACCCAAACTGGTAGAACTTGTAATGAGAAAGTGTCGACTTTAGTTTTTATTATTATCATTTGTTGAATCATTTATTATTGTATTGCCCAGGTTACTTTGCGATGGACGTGGAAGCCGAGCAGGGAGATGTGTTTGCATTGTATTTCTTCCAGATGTCGTTTGCCACGACTGCTACAACTATTGTATCAGGGGCAATGGCGGAAAGGACTCATTTAAATGCGTACACAATTTACTCTTTCACCAACACTATATCTTATGTCTTTCCCGCACACTGGCTCTGGGGTGAAAAAGGTTTCCTCAAGGAACTTGGAGTAATTGACGTTGCAGGTAAAAAGCGAAAAAAGGAAGAGAACTTGCGAAAACTTCCTGAGAAATTCCACAAATGTAGAATCGTAATTTAACGGTTGAAACTGGTGCTGTAGAAAACCAGACACTTTGGTTGGTTGTTCAAACACGTTTAATTAACATCAGAAAAATTCTTGCATTCCGGCCATTTTAATTTCAAGAGAAAACAAACAGTGGTAACAAACATAACAAACAGATTACACACGGTATATTCAACTGTTTAGTATGTTAAAACACAAATGTTCAGAAGTGACAGTTACAAATTACGACAAAATATAAAAGATTAAAGCGAGGTGCTGGTAACTAGCTAGTTAATTTAGATAATTCAGGATCAGCGCGAAGATTGATTTTAGTTTTTCAGCTTTTCGTGAATGTTTCTGTTTATATCTGTTCTCAAGTTTCGACGTCAACTAAAATTTGGAAATAAAAAACTATTCATTAAAAAAATTAAGCACCCTTTTTATTTTGGAACACCCTTTACACGTGGTATGTCTTGTTGCTACAGGATGTTCAGGAGTGCACATGGTTGGAGGTGTCGCGGGCTTGGTTGCTGCGATAATGCTGGGACCAAGACTGGGACGATATGACAAGTCAGTCGAAAGAGGCAAGCCTGGTTCACTGACCAATGTGATGCTCGGTACATTTATGCTGTGGTGGGGCTGGCTGGGGTTCAACTGTGGCAGCACTTTTGGAATCAGTGGATGTATGTAGTTCACATCTAATGGAGAATTTCAGATTAAGCTCTCATTTTTTTAAAAGAACAAATTGTTAGCTAACATTTCAAACTGCTCAGGGCTATCGATTAGACTGTCTGTATCAAACCTACTCAGGCCCGGTTATCAATTGCGCAAGTTTCAGAAACTTGGCCCAAAGACTGGCATTAGATATTAAGTTGATTTCCGCAGAATATAATGGGAAAAATTAAGTTACCCAAAAACCTTCTCATAGCATGGTAATAATTTGAATAAAAGTGAGAAAAACTTATCGAGACTTAAAGCTCCCAAGCTGACAGCGGGAGAGAAAATTGAACTTGAAGCTCTCCATAGTTAAATGAAAACATACGTTTCGTGGCAGTTAAAAACACAATTAGTAAGTAAGTAAGTAAGTAAAAGTAAGTAAAATCCTTTATTTAAACACGACCAATGTTTAAAGCAAACTACTTGCTTGTGGGGTCGTGTATTACTAAGTTTAAAAATATTTTAAAGTAAGTTTAAAACTAAGTTTAAAACACTATAAAAACGTACACTTGACATACAAATTAATTAGAAGTTAACAACGGATTTACATAAAATTCAGAGACCTAAAAGTATAAAATCGCACATATTCTTATTAGGCACCAACTGAACAGATAGAATGTATAACAATAACACGCACTTTAAGCATTCTTACGAGGTTTTACATTACTATTATCGAGAATGCTTGAGAATTTAATCACGAGATAGCCTAGATCGAGTAGCCTGCGAACAGGCTCCCAGCGAGGTCGGAAAAAAAAAAAAAAAGCGAGCGAGTGGGAGTCGGAGCGTCGTGACTCCGCGAGCGAAGCGAGTGGGACGCAGGGGAGCCTGTAGACATTGTTTTCAATGTACCGTTCCGCCCCTTGGTGATTAGCCTGTTACATATCTGTCAGGAGGTAATAAAATCTGTCAAAATTGATGGTTTCCCCGTGCTGATGAATCGGCTTTTTATAACAAAATCTACCGTAATTGATGGTCAATGAAGTAGACAGGCCAAACACGACTCTTACGAGAAAAGGAGAAAACTAGAGCCGTTAGATTGTGCTAGGCGGCAAGTTTTAAGAGGTCTACAATCAGAACTAAGCCGAACAATGGCATATACAACACGCAACACAGTCGACAGACTTGCGCGTAATGAGTTAATTAACAAATGGTAAACGCCATAGCGTGTACTATTGAGTTTTATATCATAACCCAAGTTATTCTCGCATTTTGATTGGTTCTCGCCTATGATCTATTAGAGTACAGATGCACGATTGACGTCATCGTTACAAAGCTTTTCCCTCTGCCGTTTTAAAATGGCGGAAAGTTTTGAGAATTAGGATAATATTTTACGTGACTCGGCAAAAGATAAGCTACATAAAAGTCTTGCCGAGGCATTGAACAGGTTCGAGAAGCCAGAAAACGAAAGATAAAGCCGTTTTCTTTTAGAAAATTATCCAGAAAAAAATTCGAGCAGTCGCAGTCGGCAGCCGAGCGAAAATAAACCAAGCACAAACTTGGACTTGGTAAGCCGAGAACCACTGCTTTATCTCGAATTTAACAAACCCAATAAACAAAATGTTTCTGAGATTAATTTATTTAAAAAATTGAACTTTTCCCAGTGTCAAAACACAGGGTTCGTACACTTATGACCTGTCAAAATTCCATGACTCTCCATGACTTTTTCCATGACTTTTTGAAATATTCCATGACCTAAGTTAAGCTATTTCCCTCCGGCAGTAGTGTCAAAACAATCATTTATTCAGCTGAAATTACATGTGATTTTTGGACTTGCCAGTTAATTTTTCAACTTTGGATCTTAATGTCTTTCATTCATAGAAAACATACTGATTTTCCATGACTTTCCATGACCTACACCTAAATTTCAGGACTTTCCAGGCCTGGAAAATGAAATTGTAAAATTCCATGACTTTCCAGGTTTTCCATGACTTGTACGAACCCTGAAACAACTGTTTACACACTGATTGATGTCAGGAATGAAACATCAAAACATCACTTCTTAAAATCGGTAAAATAAATACATAACCTTGCTTTCCCATGCGAATCGTTCCTGTCCGTTTCAGGGCACAGCAGCGAGCTAAGTATAGCTAACCACAGCTCACGGCCAACAGAATCGAAGCTAAAATATGTCTCCGACACCATATCAAGCTGATTTGAGAATCACCAACCACAGAAGACAAAAATCTCCACCGTCATTTACGCTCCTTTCATTCAAAACTCGAATCAAATGGCTTCTAGTTGACCGCAACCACAAGTTTTCCGAGGGTATTTTTTCAACTCCTGTAAGTTTCAAAGCAACGTCCAAGGTTTTCGGCTCACTGGGCTGCTCCGATGACAAAAACTGACTTGATTTTTCCAGCATTTTCTTCAAGATTTGTAGATTTCGCAGTTCAATTCTGCTTTCGCTGTAAGTTTTCATTCCACGAGGAGCGACGCTCGAGTCAGGTTTGACAGTGGCGTGATTTTTCTCGACCAATCACAATTCTTTGCTACGCATAGCAGCCAATGAAATTGCTTCATTTTGTATAGATCATAGATCACGTCAAATGGCTTTTTTTCGTCTTCGCCAAAGTGGGCAAAGGCGGGGCAAAAGGCCGGCTTTCGCGTTATGTTGAAATATTTTGAAATAAAAAAGGCTTTTCGTTATTATATAAAACAAATAGATTCCATGTTGCCGTGCGTCTGATTCAGTAATAGATCACAGAAGACGTCAAAATGTGGTAAGAACATCAGTGACACACTCGGCTACGCCTCGTGTGCCACTTTTTTGTTCTTACCACATTTTGACGGCATCTGTGATCTATTACTGAACAGACGCACGGCAACATGGAATCTATTTGTTAAATGGTGCACGCAGGAGGTTGCTAAGCACGAAAGAAGCGTAAGAGTCGCACGAGGCGATAGCCGAGTGCGACTCTAGCTTCTTGAGTGCTTAGCAAACCTCCCAAGTGCATCCATAACTCAATAGTACACGCTATGGCGTTTACGATTTGTTTTATAACATAACATTGAGACAGAGATCAACAGAAATCTTTTAGAGTCCATACCACGCTGCTCGCGTCAATGTGTCACGCAATGCCTTTTTCAGCTCGCGCTCCGAAAAAAACATTTTCTTTGACGTTGACATTGTGTTAAAAAACAAGTCGAAATGTGGTTTATCGTGGCCTGTACTCTAACCGACAACGAGTACGTGTCATTACTCGTTTCCCAAATATTTTTTTCGTATTGTTTCTGCATATTAAGCGAGTTTGTAAAAGTTTCTGAAAGGAAAGTCTGACGCGTACAAGCAGCTCATTTGCATAATGCAGCGCGTCCACTTTCAAGTTCGAGTCGGTGTTTTCAGTTGTCAAGACAATTTCGTTATCTTTGATATTGTGGTAAAAAACAAATCGAATGTGGTTTAGCGTCGTCTGTACTCTATCGACAACGATACGTGTCATCACAGCGGTCAAAATGTTGTCCGCAACAAATTGAGCTACATCACAAAGCGCGCGCTCTGCTTTAGTTATTGAGTACGTCAGCAGCATACACCCATGGGCAAATAGTAGATGGTGAATTAGCCAATCAGAGCGCGCGCTTTGCTTTAGTTATGTTATAAATTTAAATCCTGCGGTACTAGAACAATCAAAGGAGACTGATAAACCTATTTATTAAATCCATTTTGAAATCACTGGTTATCCTTGCAATCTGATTGGCTCTCAGGGGTGCGATTTATTCACGAATCGCACTATTTTTTGCTCTAAATCGCACCTTTTCTCAGCCAATGAGAATTGGACAGTAAAACAAAGCAACCAATCAGATTTCAAGGTTAGTTTGATGTAACCAATAAAATTTAGGAAAATGAATGACAAAAAGCCACTGTGTTGCGAATTTTGCAACTACAGGTCAAAACTTTGTCATTGTTGTCTTTTCTTTTTCAAGACAATTGACGAATTTAATTAATTACAGTTTTTGAATAATGATAACGAGCTCCTTCAGCCTGAAGACCTTCTTTACAAGAAGTTTCCAACATTCAGTGTCCATTTTGACGAATATTTTGGCGTTCTTTCTTCAACATCTGCTCAAGATTCGTGTGATACCGAGTTCAGCAAAACATAAACAAACGACAACCACACAACAACAAAATTCATAGCCACCTCAAGAAGGTACATGTTTCCAGGTTCGCGGTAGTTTCAAACGAAGCAATACAAGAGCTCAACTCTATCGCTGTGAATAACCATACGTAGTCTTTTGACCCGCTCCACAAAACAGTGAATGAACGCCATCTTGAAAAATATATCTTGAAACAAACGGCGCCGCACGAACTTGACAAGGTCCCAACAATAAAGTTGTACGCAGAGGTCACAAAAAGAAGCAGAGATACTAAATAGCCTGAATCCCGTAAAATCATGCAGAGTGCCATTGAACGGTATTTAAAAGAGAAAACTATCCACAGCTGGGCATCGTGCAGTCGAGGGAGTTTCACAACTCAAAAGAAAATTATCCATCGCAGAATTACACCGGTTGCACCCTCAGATTCCTTCTCTAAAGACAACGAGAAGTCTCAGCCTCAACCACAAAAGAAAGGAAGGTCTTCCATCATTGATTCAGGCGAAGAAAATCGAACTTTGATGCATGAAAGAGACTATTTTCGTTCTCATTCAGAACTACTTGTTTGTTTGTTATGCTTGAATGACATTTCGTCACATGACATTGTTTTGCATACTAAATGAATGTCAAAGCATTTCCGGTTCCGCTATTTCTAACAAACCTGCGCGGCTCGGCTTCGAACAATGCATCAAAATCTAAAATTTAAGGCCATAAAATTGTGCGATTTCAAAATGGATTTAATAAAGTGGTAATTGAACTTCGTGTCGTGCAATTTTGGCCTGAAATCATACTTGTGATTTCAAATCGAACTCGCGCTGCGCGCTCGTTCGATTTTGAAATCACGCGTATGATTTCAGACCAAATTGCACTCCACTCAGTTCAATTACCATTATTAATCTTTGGAAGACCTTGACGTTATTGTTTCTTCTGTTATTGTGCGTCCTGATTTCGCTGGTTTTCATTGTCACGCCATTAAAAATAAATCAAAAAAGAAATCAAAACTTGTTAGCCGCTTGCACATCTTCTGGTTATTATATAACATCCGGTTTTCTTTCAAAAGTGTTACGTGCTTGCCGCTTATTGTCCCCCGCACGGTTTTCGATTTGATCTGCGCGAAAAAAAAAATCCGTACTTTTCTCGTCGCGCGCTTTAATTTCAAATTGTTTTACAAATCCACCTTTTACAAATCCACCTTTTACAAATCCATGTTTTACAAATCCACCTTTTACAAATCCACCTTTTACAAATCCATGTTTTACAAATCCATGTTTTACAAATCCACCTTTTACAAATCCACCTTTTACAAATCCATGTTTACAAATCCACCTTTACAAATCCACCTTTTACAAATCCACTCCATGTTTTACAAATCCACTCCAGTCCACTCCACTCCACTCCACTCCATGTTTTACAATATGCCGCCTAGCACGATCTAACGGCTCTAGTTTTATCCTTATAACACAATACGAAATGCCTTTCATGAACAAGAGTGAAGCGACAAAAAGGTCGAAAGACCGAAAAATAAACGGCAAATCTACAAATGGCACAAACCGTAGGAGTCGTGTTTGGCCTATTTATTTTATTTACCATCATAGACTCGGCAACACTTGAAAAATTAGGCTCTTCCCGAAACCAGTCTGTAGAATTCCGAAAACATCAAGGGCGTAGCCAGGGGGGGGTCCTGGGGTGCCCGTGAGCCCCCTTTGGAAGCCTTTTTGTAAGCAAACAACCTACAATATTCAGGTGACAATCTGATGAGTACCCTCTGTATGAGTCAGTGTGACCCCCCTTTGAAAAATCCTGGCTACGCCCATGAACATCGCGCTTCTACGCCACAGTTTCCAGGCATAGCTTCTGCTCACGTTTCAAACAAGAGATGTGACGAAAATGTTGCAAAGAATTGCTCAAAGCTGCTTCAAATTCGTCGTCAGTGAACTGTGCATTGCACACGGAAGCCGTTGTTGACGGTCTCGGCAAGAATTATGCTAATTTACAAGCAGTTGTCAAGATCTGTCAATTATTTGTCTCAGAGCTGTCAACAGTCACCGATTCAACCAATCAGATCTTGATACCAGGAGCTGGTATCATGGAACGGCGGCATCAATGGAATGTCTACAGGCTCCCCTGCGCACTCCCTCCTCACCAGGCCGCTCTCGGCTCGTCCCGCTCACCCTAGACTACACTCGGCTATCTCGCCCTAAACCCAACCGAACCGGGAGCCTGTTCGCAGGCTATAGAAATTTCAAGCTCATAATCTAATTGTTTAATAGAAACATGAGTGGAAGTTTGGGAGAAAGAGGTATGCTGTGGGAACATGAGCCGTAGCCATGGGAGAGTTCTCCCACACTTTCACGAACACAAGTGTTTCTATAACTTGATAGAAACATGGAGAATATGTTTTCTATTTCTTTAAGAAAACACCACAGCTTTGCCTTCGTCAACTATCATGGGATAGAAATCGAGAGCGAATAATCTAATTATTTAATAGAAACACAATTTTTAACCAATCAGCAAGCATATTTTCTTAGGGCTGTTTTGTAATACAGTTTAACATTATTATGTAGATATCTCAAGTTAAGGCATCAGTGTACCCCAAATGACCATCATTCTTTGGCGCCGCTTTACGGGCGGACGGTTGACGCAAACCCTACTAAAGTATATATTTTCTGAAAGCTTAATAATTGTAGATTACGACGGTTTATTCACTAACGTAAAAAAAATTAATGTTTCCCGAATACATATATCTTATTAGACGTTTTGTTGTGTAGCAGAGGAGGTTGGACACGGTCTGAAAGGCATCATGGTTGGTCGTATTAGCGAATCACGAACGCTCTTTTATCGTGGGCATGAAATCAACATGGCGGGCTTCTAGGAAGAGGTGAGTATCAATATTGATCATTTTGACCTACTTGTTTTTAGCTTTGCGATTTCAAACCCACAGGACAAGTTCGAGTTGGCACTGGGCTAGTTGCTGGAAACTTCTTGACTCTATACTTGATTTCTAAGACAAGTTAGGACTTGACTTCGGTGCTTCACTGTCGGCCTTTGTTACGCTTCGTGAAATTTGAGTTGATGTTACATTTTGTGGATTTCTCTCCAAACCCAAACTTGTCAAACTTCAAAATTAATATCCATTCCAAAGTAAGTTAATTTCCTAATAGAAAATGATCAGGCGCCCCTAAGCGCCCCTCTGGTTAGTGAATTATACGATGTTGAAGTTGGTGAATTTTTGCCACTATTTGTCTCTCACGCTGTGAAATGTCACAAAGAACCCGCGAAATTGTGCGTGCAGTCCGCGTAATCTCCTGGCTTAAGAAAAGCAAATTTAACTACTTTTCTTCATTTTACCAGGTAAAATAACATAATGAATTATTTCTTGTTCCGAACCAATGGAGTTTTCAACCAAGAATAGTTATAGTTTGTTTTTAAGATGTCGCACCTCTCACCGTTTTCCTGCAATACATCTGTGTACATGTATTCGTCCAGAGTTTGAGATTTTTTGGCGGTAAATGGGACAGCACAACCGCCAAACACTAAGGGAAACCTAGTTGTTTTCGTGGTGTTTGTATCCTTTAACTCGCTTTATTTTCCTTGCAGTTGTTAGGTTGCATTGATGTTATTATTTTTATGTCTGTTGCCTGGTAGATTGCTGTATTTTTACAGGTTATAACGTTAATTCATGGAAAAGTTGCCTCTTTATGATGAGGGAAAATTAACAACAAATTATCTAGTTGTTCAAGCAATTTATTTATTGTTTCTGTGATATTTAAAAGTTCTTGTACACATAGGTCAATGTTTCTTTGCAATTTTTCTCAACAGGTATCAGAGTATACACAATTGATTAAGAAATGATTACCATGGATGTTAATTCATAACCAGTGTTGTAACCAGGAGCTGTGGAATGAAAAGAGACAGCCCCTATTCATATGCTGTCTCTACAATGTAGCTTTGAGTATGCTTGATGAGCTCACCTTGAGAAGGAAACAGCTTCCAACATCAATTATTTACTTACAAGTTTGAAAAAATTTGCTCCAAATTATTAGCATATCAGGTTTTTTAATGTAATATTCTATGATGCATTTCTTGACCGTCAGTTTCAGGCTGTAAGATAAATGTTGATAACATACTTCAATTAAAGATTGCTCTGGATTGTTTTGTTTCTGTAATGTGGAGATCCTATAAAGATAAATGGCACTGATGTAGAGGATACAGACAGCTTTGTCTATCTCGGGATGTGGCATTATCCTGGGCACCAAGCG
Organism: Platygyra sinensis; assembly: GCA_019787425.1. Taxonomy (NCBI): domain Eukaryota; kingdom Metazoa; phylum Cnidaria; class Anthozoa; order Scleractinia; family Merulinidae; genus Platygyra; species Platygyra sinensis. The sequence continues at coordinate 24,085 of JAHPZR010007467.1, read as the reverse complement.
GGAAAAGAAGCAGAGGACGGCCAAGGGAAACATGGCGGAGAACGGTGGAGAAGGAACGAGCTGAGCTGGGACTAAAATCGTGGGCTGCAGCAGCAGCTGTGGCCAAAAATAGGGACAGATGGCGGGCATTGACGTCCGGCCCTATCCCCCACCTGGGGGCAAGGAACTAAGAGAGAATGTGGAGATATTTGTTTGTTGCCATCTGTTTTGCGCATGTGCATGTGTTAAGTACCTACATGTACTCTACCTCATATTGGTACAAGGCCAGGTTTGAAATCAATACTTGTCTGGTTGCCCAGAATTACTGAATGGTGATGGGTGTTTTCCTTAAAGTCTAGCCCAAATTGTTAAGGCAATCAAGACCCCACATGAGCACTTAACAATAGTCATCTCAAGTTTTTATTTTCAAACACTGCTAAAATCTCAAAACTATTAATCATTATGGTGACTATTCTACATTGACTTTATAGCATGAAGCAAAGACAATGGGAATCCAGTCAAACATTGCATTACAATAGGTTCCTTTTAAAAGGTTATAATTTCTTAGGTAAAACTAGACACAAAAATCAATTTAGAATCCTGAAATACAGGTAAAGTGATGAACCTCATGTTGTCTTTTTTCTATATATATATTTGGCCTTGAATATTAGAATGCTGGCCACTGATTGCAGTGAATTTATCAGCCAATTTTTTATTTATTTCATGTTCTGTTCTCTCCAAGGAGAGATCAAGGTTTTTATTTAGAAGAGAAGTGACCACTTTAAAACATTTGTGTAGTATGGCAGCCTAGTCTCAACTTGGTTTCAACATTAAAGACATAATATTTTGAAATCTGGGCAGTTTGACTGCCAGAGGCTGCCCAAGCTTAACTGCATTTAACAAAACATACAATTCTTGTCGTACTCCGGTAACCCTCCCCCAAGTTAAATGCCCATTGATTTGGTCACCTTAACTTTTTGTAACTTGCTTGATTGACTTTGCAATTTTTTGAGTTATGGGGAATATGTCAGTTTACAACAATGTAAATAATCCAAGGCAGAGTGTATACCTAAAATTGTGCACTACCTCACATCATTATGACATGGATGTACATGTAAGGTTTCCATGACCAGATTTAGGTACAGTATTGTAAAAGCTTACACACTAGTAACTATGACATCACTGAAAAAAAAATCTTTACTTGCAAACAGATCTTTACTAGTAAACTCCTTGCACAGTCCTTAATGTTACTAACTTCTGTTAATAATAACTAATCTCAGGCAATGATACATATGACTTGTTGGCACAGTGCATAAACAGTGTCTCTTGAGTTCACTGTAAAATAATAAAGTATAGAACATTTGAGCCATAAACGTATAATTAAATGTAAACAACAGACAACGTGAAGTAAGCTTAAATATAAGCAATTTGCATTCAAGCTTAAGTGAGCTAAAATTTTTAGTCGCGACTTACTCAAGGCAATTCGATGAGAGGCGTAAACCTGCATTACTCGGAAAGCACAGGTATTCAAGTGTTGCCATACGTTACAAAGTGGCAGGATATGTCGAGGAAGTAGTTGTAAACATCTATTTGCGTTTGTAGGTTCTCGATTGATCGGTCGATCGCGCGTGGGCTCATCTTTACTCTGGGACTCGATCAGAAAAAGCCATGATTTTGTTGTCTTCATCGATCACGATGTGAAGGTAAGGTAATCCAGAGAACTGTGAGGCAGAAGAACGTTCGATGTCCAGCATTTGTATCGAAAATATGAGCGAAATTCCGCTTTAAGCGTATCTTCGATCGCCTAGTCAGAGATCCGAACGCCACGAGAGCTCGCGTAAACTGAAGCCCATTGGATTATTTACCCATGCTGCATTTCGGACCGTGTCCAACCTCCTCTGGTTGTGTAGTATGGCTGAGTATTTTTACGAGTTGTGCCGTATTTTGGCGAGCCCGTAGGGCGAGTCAAAATACAAGCAACGAGTAAAAATTCTCAGCGATACTACACAACAAAACGTCTAATAAGAGATTTATTATCCAACACGCCAAATTGGTATGTTTGCGCGAGCGAATTTCGTGGATATTATTTATTTACAGGGAATGCGTGACAGAAGTATGCGAAGTGGAACGGAATTGGCGCGGGAAATCCAGCTAACTGATTGGTCAACGGCAGCAAACCTGTTTAACCGGTCCTCTGGAGTACAAATACCGCGTGATATTTGTACTCGTTTTGGGCGTTATTTGTACTCTGCGAAGTGTAGTTGGATAATAAAGCGTGTTATTTCTCGAAGTATAGAGGTTCACTAATCAAGTTCGTTTCCGGTCGGATTTGAGCGGGAGAACGCGATTAATATCGCCATGTCTTCTTGACACCTTTCTCTAAAAAACGGTGTCGGGAAATTTTGATTACTTGTCTGGTTTGTTTCTGACACGCAGTTAAACTTTGAAAGGTTAAAAAACATGCACTCTCTTCACTAAAATAGCCATAACTTTTGAGAGAAGCAAAAAATAAAAATTCCCATGATCCCAAACACCGTTTTTTTGTCCGATTATAGGACAACGTTCTCTCCAAATTTCAGCGATAAACGTTGAAAATTCGCTGGAAACGAACTCAAAATGTGCGCTTTATTAGCTGAAATTTTCGTTTCGAGATATGAAGGAAAATATACTTTAGGGCGTTCTTCCGGTGTAATGAGATAATTACATAACATGTCGGAAAATTAATGACCTGTTGATGGATCAAGGGAAGGATTATTTTACTTTAACAATAGAGCTCATATCAATTACCAGGCGGGAAATATCCTTTTGCAAGATCTGATTTCTGCCGCTCGCGCAACAAGGTTATTAAGGACTGAATAATTTTCGGTCAAATTTTGGTTTTCTGCTTTTTAAAAGCCCTGGCTAATGTGGATTCACATTCTTTCTAACGAAACGGCTTGAGAGACGCTGAAGACAAGGAAAAAGCGTTTGCGTAAACAAGGGAAAGGAAACCTTCGGGACTTGCGCGTGCAGATATCGATCAAGAAGTTACAACTTCGAACGGCGAAAGCGCTTAGGAAATTATCATCAGAGAAATGCAAAGTCCTCGACAGGCAATCCTCGTTTTGACAGGACACGATCCAACATGAACCAAGCCCGGATCTTACAGAAACATTCTCCAACAAAGTCACATCTGCGTGACAAAACCGACAAGAAACTGATTTCAAGAGATTTTCTTGCAGGCGATCATCGGCAACAGTTGTTCGACCAACTTTTGCCATGACTCTTGTGAGTCCGGTTGTGCGGGTTCGTCTTTGCCTTTGCCTTCAGTTTTCGCCCGGCTAGCACGGTATCGTCCTCCCATCGTTTTTGTTCTTGATCACTAGCCGCAAACACATCGGGAATATATATAATTACAAATTTTGCAGTTAATTTTATCTACAGAATTTCAATAAAATTTTGCTAATAACTTTATCAGTAAAATTAATTATTATTATAATTTTATCAGTAAAATTTAATTTTTTATTATATACTGAGGGAAAATTTCGCAGTTAATAAAATTTCATTAACGGCGAAGTACTCACAACAATACTGTAGAGCGAATATTTCGCAGTTAATAAAATTTCGTTAACGGCAAAGTAATCGCCCTGTACAATAGTGTGGAGCGAATATTTTGCAGTTAATAAAATTTTATTAGCTACAAACTACTCGCTCCGTATCATAGTCTAGAGGGAATTTTTTGTTAACGGCGAAGTACTCGCTCTGCATTATGGTGTAGAGCCAAAATTTCGCAGTTAATAAAATTTAATTAAATGCGAAGTACTCGCTCTGTTTATTGTGTAGAGCGAATATTTCGCAGTTAATATAATTTCATTAACTACGAAGTACCCGCTCTGATCACTTCTAGTAGTACTATACAAGAAACAAAATCTGCATTCCTAGCATTCCTCAAGTTGACAGGAAGGGGAGTGGTAGCCAAAATCTGAATTCTGACTCCAACCGAATTCAAGCATAAAGCAAATGATCGAAACATACATCCCATTTTGTAAGCAATGTATGCACGAAGTCTTCATAGTTCTTCTTTTTAATTCTTTTTCAAAGTTCGATTGAGTTGAAAGGATAGTAAAGGTCATAGACAGGCCGACACAGACTATTATAGAGAACGAGTACTTCGCCGTTGATGAAATTTTATTAACTGCGAAATATTTACCCTGAACTATTATAGAGAACGAGTACTTCGCCATTGATGAAATTTTATTAACTGCGAAATATTTACCCTAAACTATTATAGAGAACGAGTACTTCGCTGTTGATGAAATTTTATTAACTGCGAAATATTTACCCTAAACTATTATAGAGAACGAGTACTTCGCTGTTGATGAATTTTTATTAACTGCGAAATATCCACTCTAAACTATTATACAGAACGAGTTCTTCGTAGTTAATGAATTTTTATTAACTGCGAATTATTAGCCCTAAACTATTACATAGAACGAGAAACAGAACGAGAACTTCGCTGTTAATGAATTTTTAATAACTGCGAAATATTCGCTCTGCATAATATATTGAGAATTTTTACTGCGAAATATTTTCGTTCTCTATAGAGCAATACAATTGCAAATTTTGCATTTGTCAAACTACCGAAACACATCCGCTCGCTCCTTCACGAATGAAATTGAACCCTTTTTCCTCTTTGAAGGTTTCTTGATAACTTCCCACCAGCAAAAGGACAAGAACTTTTGCGTTTTTTTCTTTGATGACATGGGATAGGTATAGGCTATTAAATTTATAGTCTATAAATACTCGAAGAAGCACATCGACAAATCGAACAACATCGCGTCTGTCACGCGAGCTTTTAATGCGAATTTACTCTCGTGACAAAGTGTCGACATGGTGTTGACAACTATCAATAACAGATAATTAATGGAAAGAAACGTTTTTCGTTAATAACTTTGCTTAGAATCAATCTTTTTTCATAGGATTTTCTTTAAATGAAAGATTGCAATAATGTCTATCTAAAAAAGCGAAAAAACAATTTTTTTGAAAAATGATCAAATTTGGGGTACACGGATACCTTAATAATCAACTAATAATTTGTTAAATTGCAGTCTTGCATGCATGCGTGCTTATAGGGTTTTTCTGACTCAAATCGTTTTTTTTATTTTTCGCTTCCCTAGCAGGAGATAAATGAAACAAAGGTTTACAGATTATTTTCCCTTCACATTTTTCTTTCACTTTTAAAAACGTTCGTGTTGTCAAGTCTGCTGGTTCAGTAAGTTTCACTGGCTTACCTGCCACCTCTCCAAGTTTATCCTTGATGTTGCCTTTATGACAAAAAAGAAGAAATGTTATAATTAGTGATGCAAAATGCTAATTTTCATTCAAAGGTAGTTTATCAATGTACATTTTCCCTCGTTTGAGGCTACTTAGAATAATACTAGCACTTGATACACATCTATTGTATTCATATTCACACTCTCTAGCCAATCAGAAGCCATTTACACGACAAGGTCAACGACTAACTAACAACTACCAAAAAATCAAATCTACACAGAACTCTACACAGTGGTAGCTAGGTTCCATAACCAGCCACTGTTTGGGAAGGGAGCCGGCACTCATCCCCAGAATTTGAAGCTAAATTTACATATACCTTCCATCTCTTCAAGTTTATCTTTGATGTTGTCTTCATCTTTCTTCCATTGCAACAGCAGCTCTCTGTAATGTTCCTCAGTGTCGAGATCCATACACTCATACTTGAGTTTATTGATAGCAGCTCCATAACTCGCTCCTCCCAGTCCTACCAGCGCGTTACTTATATCCTGCCAGTGGATGTTAAACGATTTATGGTCTACAGAAGCTTGTGTGGCATGGCCGTATACGGCATTTCGGTAGTACTTAACCCTGGCTATGTTGGCTTCAGTACTAGTGTCTGTAGCAGAAGGAAGGTTGTCCCAGCCAGAGACGGGTGGAGTCAAGTGACAGATATTCCTCAGCAGCACCATTAATAACGTGATATCAAAGCTTGCTGATGAAACAGATGTAGGGATAGTAGGGTACAACTTTCCCCATTGTGTAGGATTGAGGATTCGTTTCTTTCTAAGCAACTGTAGCGTGCCATGTGCTGGGGTACCGGGCGCCAATACAGAGTGCAGCCCAGCTGGAGGGTGAATTCTGTCAAATGTGTCCCTCAAGGCCTGGGATCCAACATCCACCAAAAGACGACACAACCGTGCATAGTTGGTTGTCTCTGTGGTGGATGCAACTGGAGGTGCAAGAGCAGAAGCCATGGATTGGTGACCAGATGAACCTACAAAAACGTTTATTGGTATGTTAGTGCACAGGGTAGTCCCTCTTTCGCTTAGCCCTTTGTGTGACGCGACAAAAAAATAACCCTGAGAGCAAAAAAAGGCGCATGAAATCCTGGGCCGAGAAAGTGGATGCTTCTCATACACTTCCAGGATTTTGCCACCATTTTTTCTTTGCTGTTTTATTTACGGTTCTCGCTGGACGGATTAAAACAAAGGAGGGACTACTCACAGTTTACTTAGTGCTATGGATGACATAGTATAGAACATGCTCTTTGTTCTTGCTGTTATGCTTTCTATTTTGATCAAAAATCGATCCTCAGTAAAACTGTGACTGTTGATTAAGGCTGATCTTATCTTGGTTGACACTGATCATGAGGCAAAACTGAGTAAATGAAACTGCAGACTGCTGTGTGGGAAGTCGAAGGTTCAAGCCTGGACTGGACCAACACTTGGGGTTGTTAAATAACTGACGAGAATGTGCTATGTTTTAATTACTTCTGCAAATGGTTAAAAGTTCAAGTCTTCGCAGATGAGGGCTATAAATTGTAGGCCCCGTCTCCAGCATCTTCAGTGTTACATGCTTTAATGTAGGGGAAGTTAAAGAACCCACACACTTATCGGAAAGAGTTCCCGGTGTTGTAGTCTGGCTTTATTTCACCAGTTGGTTCTTCACATAGGGTTAGCCTCATTATGCCTTTCCCCCTTGGACAGAATTGTTTAAGACTGCTTATGTCTATGTCTATGTCTATGTCTATGGCTATGGCTACATGTATGTCTATGTCTTGTCTATGCCTATGCCTATGTCCGTGGTCTATGCCTATGCGTGCCTGTGCCGTGCCTGTGCCTGTGTCTGTGTCTGTGTCTGTGTCTGTGTCTGTGCCTGTGCTGTGCCTGTGCCTTGCCTGTCCTGTGTCTGTGTCTGTGTCTGTGTCTGTGTCTGTGTCTGTGTCTGTCGGTCCGTGTCTGGTCCGTGTCTGTGTCTGTGTCCGTGTCGTGTCTGTGTCGGCTGTGTCCGTGTCCGTGTCTGTGTCCGTGTCGTGTCTGTGTCCGTGTCGGTCTGTGTCTGTGTCTATGTCTATGTCTATGTCTAGTCAGGAAATTATTGTTGACTTACCTTCACAATTCAAGAGGACGCAATTGTACCAGTTAGTAATTTATATCTCAGCTCTGGATGCCCATCATGCTAGGTGGTAATCTGTAATTAAATGGAAAAAGAAAACTAGTTTCTTTCAGGACACAAAGGGTAATCTAGAGCGGGCAAGACAGCGCCATCTCGCCCGCTCGGGTAGCCAATCATAGCACAGGATTTGGTTCACCTTACCCGCGCACCGGGGGGGGGGGGTATCCCATATATGGCTATATAGGTACGTGTCGCGGAATAGGGTATGGTTTTTGAGGTTCTCGGTCCTTAAATAGGGTATCTCTATTGACCCTTTTGTAACTGTGTTCCTGGTGTGGTCCTTAGATAGGGTAGCTAAATTGTATTATCTAATACTGGAGTGTGAAAACGCCCGCCTATACGAATGTTTTTGTTTAAACTTGATGTATCCTTTTAAGTATTAACAAAACGATTTTGCAAAAGAGGTTTAATTGCCTGAATAGGGTGTCATTTTTCGTGTTTGGGCCTTAAAAAGGGTATCAATTTTCGCTTTCTTAGTCCTTAAATAGGGTAAGGGTTTAAGAACCTTCGCGGCACACCCGTATCCAAAATTTGCGGGAGTACCTCCCCCGGGCCCGCGCACTGAGCATGCCATATAACAAATTGCAATCCCAGTTTCTGGAACCCTTGATTTTTCAAACCCCTTCCCCCTCCACGCCAAGTTGACCCCTGATTTCTCGAACTACGCGATTTTTGAACCAATTTTTGGTTGCCTTGGAGGTTCAAGAATTGGGAGTCCAGTGTAACTGATAGTGTCAATTTAAGCAAAAAAATTGAAGTAAAATTGATGCAAAAAGATACCTAAGACAGAAAACAAATCAAATACCTAAAAAAGACTTAACGAGATTTCCATTCCAAAACAGTTTTCCAGAATGTCTCAAACACTGACAGATGCTTTCCAGACGAGAGAAACAGAACCTTAAATTTCACCGTTCTTTTAACACCAGTTTCCTAAATATTTTTGCTGTTTAAATTACACTCAGATACTGTTTGAAGTTCCTCAAAGTGAATCAGGTTTTTCAGTCTAACGTGTTTGACTGAGTATCTACAAGCAAGCAAGCAAAATCTTTCAACCTTTGGATATGTCGGGGTAACCCTGTGATGGACTAGCATCCCATCCACGGGGGAGTAGAAATACTCCTTGGTCGCTTCATGCTACAGAAACCAAGATAAGCTCTGGCCTAATAGGCTTCTTGGCATGCGTGAAGACTTTACCCTTGGATACGTAGACAAACACTTCCACTTTACAACTGATTAAATGCACATTTCAGAATTTCCTTACCTTGCAGAGTAATTCTGTGGTCATAACATTTTTTCAATTCCTCTGTATCACAATGGGGCAGTTGCAGCGACTGTAAAAATAAACAGGATCGGGCCGATTATTTAAACAAAGTTTAGACAACGTTTATGAAAGTCATCGTCTAACGCACGTTTAAACCACGACTACCGATTATTTAAACGTTGTTTTATCATAACAGTGTTTAGACAGTGTTAATCACCGACTAAGGAACAATAGTAAGTTAGACCTGGTCAAAGGTAGGTTTAAACGTTGTTTAACGATATTTTCATGGTTAGCCATTATGAAAAAGTTGGACCTCTGCGCTACAGACAGTTAAAGAGCTATTTCAATCGATGTAATATACACGTTTGACCAATTCGG
>JAHPZR010007467.1:0-10000 GCA_019787425.1 Platygyra sinensis | reverse complement strand
AAAACTAGTCACCAGTCTTCTAAAACAGAAAATGAAGTGTAAACGATACAGTTTCCAAGTCAACCGATTAAATCGCTTTCAAAAACTTTGAAAATCCACCAAAAATGCCCATAAATACAGAAAAAACAAAGTGATATAGATTATACTACGTCTAAAGTTTTTAAAAACGCGGGCACCGTTTGCTATTGGAACGAGTCTTCCTGAATTACTATTTTTTTCTCAAAAGAATATTTGTGATAAAATAGACTTTCATATCGCGCGACAAACTTGGTGATGTAAACAACCCTTATGCATGCTAGTCTAAACGTGGGTTACCAAGGCAATTAAGTGGCCCCGGTAAAATTCACGAAGTGATTCTCGTTAAAATATGGATTGCCATCGTAAGCTTAGAATCGAACCATGAGCCCAAATTCCTTGCAGATGACACAGGAGTGATAGTTGCAGCCCCGACACGAAGGGTATTGATGGATTCTCTAGCTAGTTGCTGCGATGTGCCAATGATTATGAATTCCGCTTTATCATCGTTAAGTTTCAATTTGTCGTTCAGCATCCAGTCACGAATGTCCTCAATACACCTTTTAACCTTAGCCAAGGCAGCCTCTTGATTTGCAATATTATTAGGACAGAGGATAAATAAAGTTGGCTATCGTCAGCATCGTCAGAGATGGATCTGGAAAATTACTTTTAGGAGAAAGTTTATATATGGTATTGTGGACGCAATGAGAATAAGCCATCGATTACACATTTTATCCAAATTTTAAAAAACAAGTACTGGTATGACACAGAAAAGTTTATTGCAAAAAAAACAAAATAAGTATCGGTCCTTTAAAAACAAATGGCATCTTTATGAAAGACGTATTTTGTATCTTTAATGTTGAATTTTAATACCTTTTCCTTGCTGTTGTCATTGTTTTTTTTCTATAGACTTATGTATGGTGTGATTCTCTTTTAAACCTTTTTTCTATTCCCAAGACTTTTTATATTCTGTTAAAAAAATGAAACCTATGGGTTACTATAGTGGAGCCTTGGAGCCAAGAATGGCTCATAGCTGCTGGAGCTTATCCTGGTTTCTGTAGCATGAAGTGGCTAGAAGTATTTCTACTTCCCCTGGACGGGATGCTAGTCCATCGCAGGTCACTCCCCTGCAATTTGTTAGGTTTTCCCTTACAATTTGCCGGTTCCCATTTACACTCCTGGGTGGAGAGATGCACTGTGAGAGTTAAGTGTCTTGCCCAAGAACACAACACAGTGTCCCAGGCCAGGGCTCAAACCCGGGCCGCTCACTCGAGAAATGTGCCCACTAACCATGAGGCCACCTTGCCTCCCATGGGTAACTATGGTAATGTAGTCTGCCCTTGTTAAATTCGAAATTATGACATTTAAATTGTGGTATTATGATCTGTATTTTGCTGTATGTCTTTGTTAGTACTATATACATATTTTTTGTAACAATATTATTTTGTATAATTGTTCTGAAAAAACAATAAATGACTACATTCCAAAAAAAGTTATTGCAGATATTGGTTGTGATCAATCTTGATTATTTTCCTCTTAGGACTCATGGGCAGCTTCAGGCTACAGGCTTTTTTTTCTCCTGTATGCAAAGAGGGAGAAGTGACTAATGTTTAGCCACCCCTCCTCCTGTAATAAAATCTGAAACAAACGTTCTTGGAGTTGCCTTGTCCCCCTTTTATAACATATTTTAAACTTTATTTGAAAAGATTATCAAGCCATATTTGGTTTTAAGCAAAAGGCCTTGTTGAGAACACAACTAGCCCGGGGTATCAGACACAACTTTCTTTACGTGCTGTTTTGGCTACATAATGTATTTTCTTAGGTTGGAGTGAGAGCCATTGTTGGTGTGACAGAATTTAAGGCTGAGTTTGCTGGAATGCTTAATCTTCATGAAAGGTTCAAATTTATATTGGATTAAATTAAATTATTCTTCCTCTTTCTCTACTGGAGTTAACAAACTCCCGGACATTTACTTTAAGCAATAAAAATAAAATGCTAGGATTATGTACATGTACATGTATATGTTCTGAGTTTCCCAGTTGATAAGGGCTCGATCTCTCTTTTCATGATTTGCCTGATAATGTAATGAAGCAATCGTATGGTGATTGTCTCACCTTCCTGAAGTGATAACCACTCACCCATGGATACACTTCCCATGTAGACCCATTCTCATTTATAATTTATGACAATTTGGGAGTGAGAGAGTAAACTCTGCTATCTGAAATGAGGGGTTGAATACATGTAAAGCCTCAATTAATATTGAACATCATTTTATTTGGATTGAAGGGGGTAATACAAATCTGACACCTCTAATGGTGTTTTATGCACTGTATATTTTAGGTCTCCAGATTTCATCATAGCTCCGTGTGTTGGTGTTCATCCTGTACAGCGCGCTGTGTCCTGATCGCAATGCTACCCTTGAAGTATATGAAAAAAGCACAAAGAGTGGGAAATTTTTCTCCATACTATGTCCTGATTCCTTATTTCCTGTTCAAATGAAACATTTCTTGTATTTTTAGTGATAAGTCTGTTTTCTTAGTTTTTTGTTGATTACTGGGGGCCTGGGGGAATGGGGGTCGCTGGTCGGAAAATTTTCAAAAAGAAAGCTCTAAGGGGTACCAAGATCCTGTTTTTGTGGACGTCGCTTGGAATTTTTTTCACCCCTAAAGAGTTACCAATTCTAATCAACAACAAATTTTCCTTTCTGTTTTCAACATCCTAAAAAGGTACCATAGTAGATCCTATTGTGGGACCTTTGAAGGCAGAACACCCTAAGACATACTAAAACTGCTTTTTTAAACCCCCACATGTATGGCAAGCATCCCCTGTCCTTTTTATTTTGGATTCACCTCGCCTGGATTACTGGGATGAGATGGAAAGGTGAGGTGGCCTACGAGTTAATGCTTTGTCCTCCCTGATGGAGTGTTCTTTGATTTTAGCCCTGCATGGCTGGGTTTCCTTGACTATGTTGTTGGGGCAAGGCAACAAGTCCATGTAATTTAGGCGTAATGAAAACTTAAGACAACTGCTGGCGAGCTGTTTTCTTTCCTTCATGTGGGGCAGTCGGAATATTTTTGCTTGGGAAGGGTCTGTTAATTTTACCACTCTTTCATAGCAGGTCAATCCATTTTGTTTTGTGTTGCGTCATTTCACGCTGCATCCTCCCACTAGGGAGGTATATAGTATACATTCACTTTTTCCACTGAAGAAAAAGATTCATTGTCAGTGATGGTTCCTGGTAGTTGAGGCTCATAGGGTTGTCATGGCTACCCTCCCATGCTCAAGCTGGTTAGTATGTGGCTCCACCAGCCTTAGGGTACCTTCCCCATGTTCCTCTATTTGTTGTGTAGGGTAATGTTGTGGTAAAATCTTGTTTTCAGCCAAAATGCTGGTTAGTAATAGCTATCATGGACAAGGTTTCCCTTCCAGAAAACTAAAAATAAGTGCCAGGACTGATTAAGCATCTTGCTTCTGGTATCATCAGAATTGCAATGGACATGAGCTTTTCAGTTTTGAGATAAAGTAATAAGATAACTATCATCAAGCCTTCTGCTCTATCTTGCTCTAAATGTTGTAGGATCTTGATGGTGTTGAGGAGTTTATCAGAAAGAATCATGCAAAAGCTGGTGGTCCATTGGAGAGGTAAGAGAGTGCCACATGCCTGAAAAAAAGTGGCGTACTTACACCCTTCTTGCAGTGATGGAAAATAAACTTTTTCATCAAATCATCACATGATCAAGTCGACAAGCTAAGTCCACCGTGTTGCCAACACATAAACTGAAGCTTCCCAGTTGGACATGCAGTCTATCATTTTCACTGAGGCCATGTTAAATCCTAACCACCTCCCCACAATTATAAAGCACTTCTCACTCCCATACAACCTCCTGAGAAAGTCTCGTTTCTCATACTGTAGTCTGTAATACTCTGGGAGGTTGAGAGTAAATATGCTATAATAGGATATCAGTAGTTCCTCCTCCACTTGGTTTCATTCACCAGGGGCTGAATCTAGGGGGAGGGGTGCAGGGGGGTGTGCCCACCCTCCCCTGAGATGAAAGCCATCTTTCTTTGTATTCGCTTTTAAAAATTTTAATGTTTTACCTCGCTGGTCAGTGGATGTCATTTTCTTAGAGGGGCACCCCCCTCCTAAGAAAAAAAATCCTGGATCCTGCCCCCTGATCCAGTATGGACCATAAGTCCTCACTCAGTTTTCATCCTTGATAGTTTAGGATTGCATTATTTATTTTTTCATCAATATTAAATTTGTTTGCTTGTTCATTTTTCTTAATGAAGGGTTGGTTTAGATTTTCACTCCCAAGATGTACATGTATAAAGCAAAAAAAGGAGGAAGATAAAAAGATGTTGCAGAGAGAGAGGTGTTTAGCCGACATGTAAAAGGAATCCCTTCCAGACTTGAGATGTCTTTCATATTTTACTATTTTTACAATCCTATGTCCAAGCCCTTAGGGGGACTGTATACTTACCTTATCAAATGGCTGGCTATTTGAAATAAATTTTAAAATTGAGATCTAAAAAACTTTTTTAAATGCCTTTTGTTGTTTTAAAATTGCAGATAAAAAACTTGCCCCAAGAGCTTGATCTCCCTTTGTATGTTGGTGCATTATTTTTTTTTTTTAGCATATACTAAAAACAGTGGGATAGCGCTGAAACACGTGCTCTGATTTGGCTTGTCCAAACTCTGAATAATCCTTTGCTATTTTACCTTTGGAGCCAACTTGGGAAAAAAAATGACGTCCCTGTTTGCATCCGTGATAAGTGAAGAAATCATCCAAAATTAAATTTTTTTTGTGGTGTATGTTATCTCCACTGTTTTTAGTATATACTAAAAAACAGCTATTTCATCTCAGTTTTTTCGGTGGCTAGCAGTGGAATAGTTGTTTGAATTATCAATTGAAAATAAATGATATTCAAATACCGGTAAACTAACAGGACCTGACTGCTTCCCTTAGTGTTCTACACTTAATTCTTAATTAGCTTTAAAAAATACATTACATGTTTGAGAATGAAAAAAAAGGAAAACATCTGAAGAATTTCCAAGATAATTTTAATGTGCTGTTTTTAACTTTGCTGAAAGCATTTTTCTTTAATGTGGTATGTTTGTGTTGTTTTGTAGAAATGTCCAATTTTCCCCGATCAGCAGGGAGACGTGATTGGAAAATGCTACATGAAACATGGTACATCTCAACCTGTAAAACATGAGTTTAAAAATTTCCTCTTATAAAACACTTTACAAACAGAGGATCATGCCTCCATATTTCTGACTTGAGTTGAAAGATATTGCATTAAGACAACAAGGATATTTTTATTATTGTTTAAGAGAAGATGACAAATTTTGCTACTCAGGAATTGCTACCCACAGCCAGTTTTGGATTCCCCTTTGGCTAGGGGGAGGGTCTTATATTATTAAAACAGTTTAAAAATTAAATTTTTATTTTTTTATTCTTAGGTGTCCAAGAATGTTCTGTTGCATGCGTTTTGATGGGGAAACCTTCAAATGCTCCTCAGGGGAGTTCAACAAGGATACTATTTTTTTCCCATTCCCACTATCTATAGCTTTGCTCACCACAGGTAAAAGATTTTTGTTAAGTTTATTTAAAGTGATGTTGAGCCATGGAATAGAAAACTTTTATTAGAAAAACATGATTAGGGATGGAGGGCCTTAACCATGGATGACAAAACTGTTTGAGGAACACTTGGCAGTAAAAATTCGATTTAAGAGTGTCCTTGGGACACATTTTTCCCCCCTTCCCTCCTCCCCCCGTCCCCACCCCCCCCCCAAAAACAATGGTTTGATTTTTTCTGTTTCTTTAACGGCACAGGACCACAGCATCTACACAACATTGAATTGGGGGCCCGGGGGGTAATCAGAGAAATTAATGCTAGATGCAAAAATAAAAATAGAACAATCGAAAAAAACCATGTTATCCTAAAAGTGTCTCTTGAAACGTCCTTTTGGTCACTCACTGTAAAGGTACTCTTACTACTCAATCCTGTGGAGACAATGTGGCCCTGTGGTTTAGTATGGCTTTGCCTCCAGGATCGAAGCAGTTCTGGGTCCCAAGCCCTGGCTAGGGGACATTTGTTGTGTTATTGGGCAATATAATTTTTTATTTACTATATATTACAAGAGCCTCTCCACCACCCAGGTGGTAACAAAATGGGTGCCGGCCAAAAGAGATAGCCACTTAAATTGCTGTGTAAGAAATCAGTATGACTCAGGACTGTGGTACAGTATGGCTGGGTGTGGTGGAGGACAAAAAACACTAGAACATGTTGATGGGTTTGATGTACAGTATATTTGGAATGCTAGACTATTTTAACCTCAGCCCTTGCAGGACATAATTTTGCTGGACTGTGTGAGATCTTTTTTCTGGAACCCTATCTGGGATGCAGGGCTGCTCCAGCAGAACATGATTTGAGTTTTGCCTTTGGTGATGGTTTTTGTTTCTTCATTGTTAGAAAAGAGAAGCTTGTGAAAAAATGTCCCCCACTCCCTCAAACCTTCTTCTGGAAACAGGATTGACACCAGCACTGGGCTGCTGTAAAAACAGGTTATTCAGATTGTGTCATTTGTTTTTGGATATGAATGCTGCCCTGCAATCAGTATCACTTGCTTACACCTGGCACCCAAACTAAACGAAAGTTTTCAACCCCGGGATTTTATTTTGATTAACCTTTTGTCGTCACAACTAAAAGAAAGGTGTATGACTCATACTCAACACAAAAACAACAACAATAACAACAATAACAGCAGCAAAATGACAGCATCTTTATTAATGTGTCTGTAGTAAAATAGCCTCCTAGGGTGAAACCCCATATGCCATTGAGGATCCTAAAAGTTTTCAGCATTAAAAGTTAAATTAAGGGATCTGTTTACAAACTGCTAAACACAAAGTCATATATTACAAGTCGTCAATTTTAAAGCAAAGAAATCATAACATTACTGTAATTCACAGTGGTTAGGATATCAATCATTTTTATTTGCACTCTTGCTCAAAATCCTGGTTGATGATAATTCTCATCTTATTGCAGATTTTTACAATTTTATTCCAGTCTCTGTTTACTCGTTAGAGTTAGCTTTGATTGGAAACATATGCCTAACACTTTACACAGCACATTTTACCGCTGGAAATTTCACCCTAAGTCCGTTATATTATTTTATGCAAAGTGCTCCATACTTTGTCTTTTCAAACCCTTCTCTCGATGTTCGGCAATGTGATAAAACAGCATCAGCTCTCATATTTGATATGCTGCTTCAAAAATTATAACCATGTTGGTTTTAAATTTAATTTTTATTTTGTTTGCAGACCAGGAATGAGCCACATGCTCGAGTGAGGCTATCTCAAGAATCAAAGGAATTTCTATGCAGACGGTGTTATGAAGAAACAACAAAAAATGCTCTCAAGTTGTTTTCCCAAACTCCATAGATTTGTATTAGAAGATTAACAACAGTTCATACTAATTAACAAATGAACCAAATTGGCTAATAATGCACTATGTCCAGGATCAGAGGAGGTTGGCCACGCGCCGAACTGCATTATGGGTCATTATTACAGTATGCTTCAGTTGACACGATCTCTCGTGATGTTCGGACCTCTGGGGAGGCGGCCGAAGATCCGTTAAAATCGGAATTTCTTTCTTCTTTTCGATGTAATGCTCAACATTGAATGTTATTCTGCTACAAAATTGTTCGGATTACCTTACCAACACATGATGATCGGCGAAGACGATAAAAACGCGAGTGTTTTTACGATCGAGTCCCAGAGTGAAGACGAGTCCACGCGTGATCGATCTGACAATCCTACACACGCCGATGGATATATGCAGCTATTTCCTCGATATATCCTGCCACTTTTTAAAGTTTATCGATACGCGAATGATTGTGCTTCCCGAGAAATGCAGCTTTGCGCTTCTCAGCCTATAATATGAGCAAACGAAAGCTTGAATGCGATTTCTTCTGGCCGTGTGTTATTGTTTACATTATTGCTTATGGCTCGAAAATTGTACTTAATTCGTTTACAGGGAACTGAAGAGATATAGTTTATTTATTCGAAACTTGTCGGAATTTTTGTATGCTGTGTCAACACATGTCGTATATGTACCATAGCCTGAGACTATAGTGCAGTCCCTTACTGTACTACCGAAAAATGGTCTGTGCACCCCTTTCAGTCCTACTGGTATAATTTGGAGTAGTCAGCAAAAATTTCCCATTTTATATAGCCAGTTAGTTGACAAATTATGTGAGAAAGAGAAAGTCCAATTTGATGAACAAACTTAGAAAGCACTCTAGCTAGGGCATGCAGGCATCCCAAAAGTGTAATCCTTGATATTTATGAGCAGAAGACATTTTCCTAATGATGAGGGTGTTATGATTTGTCACAAGGAATGGTTGGTTATTAGTGTATCACTACATGCATTCAATTATCAGTGCACTGAAATTATACATCTTTCAGTCGCTGAAAAATGAGATAATATTGCATTTTAAAAATTGAGACTAGGCAGCCATACCACACCAAAGTCCTAAAATGGTCACTTCTATTTTAAATGAAAATCCTGGTCTGTCCTTGGAGTGAGTAGGGTATCAAATAAAAAATTTGCTTAGAAATTTCCAAGTCCATAAATCCATACTTACCATAACAAGGATAAAGGGTTTTAAGATTTACACAGTATCTGAAAAAATAAACCCTGGAGTTGACTATTATTTTAGGGATCAGTTATCTTGCCTTTGAAAAATTGGGTTGTCCTTGCAGAAAATTATCTCCTGATGCCCCTTCCCAAGCATCTCAACACAAAAGACCAAGAGCCAGTGTATCAGTTTTGGCATCTTTATAAACAAGAGAGGGAGTCTGGGGACTCAAGCAGGGATCCAATCAGGGGGGAGATGGGGGGGGGGGGGAGGTTAAATCAAACAACTTGAAAGAGCAAATGAGAAACAATCAGATGGGAGCTGATGTCAACAAACAACTGATCTGGAGTCAGTTCAGAGGGCCTGGGGCAAATTAAGTTATTGCTAGTGAATACCAACAACATCAATTATTGTACATCAGATCTCTAACTCTTTTCTGATTGGCAGAGAGCATACAGTGAATTTTTGAAATCAGTGCCCATGACATCATAACTGCAGCTTATACAATAATTAATTATGTCAAGGACTTTCAAGGTCACGGCCCGTAATCATGTCAAGTTTGCACGCTTTGTGTTGCTTCCCGTCATTGTAGAAGCAAAAACATAAAACAATTATTCAATTCGGTTTTTGTGATATCCAGAATAATCTTTGTCGAGTAAGGGTTATCAGCCTCGGCATTCGGCTTTGGCTGATAACCCTTACCTCAACCTTGATTATTCTAGATATCATAAAAACCTCATCCAATAATTGTTTATAATCATTCAGTAATTCTGCACAACCAGGCCTAGTACCAAAATGAGATAGGTGCTATGTATGTTGACTGCGCCATGTGGTTTTACCATGTGCTTTGGCCAAGAAGTGTGTATTTCAGTATTGGCCATTAAACTATGTTAGTTGCTTTACATGGTGTCTAGTGGGTTATTTATCTCCCAAAACACCACACTAGGTACATAACATTTGCACATAGGCAAAACAGGTGACAACAAACAAAAAGCTGTACATTACAGAAACAAAGGTATCTTTTTTTATTGAACTTTACTATCAACATTATATTACAGCCTAAACCTGCCAGTCACGAAATGCATGATAACACAACTATATGCTAAAATTACAACATTTTGCAGAAGAGTTTTCCAAAACATGAAAGTGAAAAATTAATATTTGAACCTTTTTTCTCCTCATAAAGGCAAATTCATCAAGCATACTCAAAGCCACCACATTGTAGAGACAGCATATGAAGAGGACTCTCTGTTTTCATTACACAGCTCCAGGTTATAACACCAATCAATATTTGTGTCTACTCTGATCTCTGCTGAGAACAACAATTACAAAGAAATATTG
>JAHPZR010007466.1:50000-51350 GCA_019787425.1 Platygyra sinensis | reverse complement strand
TAAAAGACGTTTCAACGCTCGATATTTTTAAACTATGGAAAAACAAAAAAACAAAAAACTGTGGTTTCTCTAAAACAATTAGAAAAGGTACTTGAAAACAGAAAAATTATAAGACAGATTGGACATCCTTTTCCTGAAGTTTCATCAAAGAATGGGTAATATACCCTGGAGTCATCTACTCGGGTAAAGTAAATAGTTTCCATACAGTCGATTTCTAACTCAAGCATTTTAATATAATTTCAGATCCACGGTACTGGTGTTAAGGAAATTGAACATCAAGTTTTTGCTGGCACTCTGAATTGTTGTTGAGCCCGAAAATCACTGGGAGTTACTTTTTTAGAGATTGTGCCGCCTTTAAAATATCGTATGACCAGCAAAATGTCAAGAAATGGTCTGGAATAAAGTTCAATCTATTTGCTGTTATACAGAATGAGAAACTCTTGCTTACCTCTAAGAAGGCTTTTTTTCATCGCCCGGCTTCTCTTTTGTCTCCGCATACTTCAACATGGTGACTGTATCGAAATGTTTCACCGGTGAAGAAGGAATAACGCGGAATACATCGTTCAGCACCGTTTTATCCTGTTTGTCGGTTGACCATTGAAGATTAGTACAATCCAATTCTGAAATGTCCTTTAGAAGATGATGAGACACAGAGCCCAGCTTTGCTTGAATCAAAACCGTTTGAAAAGAAACGTTGACATCTTGTCCAAGGAGAGCTTTCAGTCTCACGGCTTCTGGAAACCTGTGTCACCTGAAATGGCGATCTTGCCTCAACGTTCAAAACAAAACTCGCTGTATCCTTTTAAATCTTCGCTCGCAGTGGTAAAAGCCAGCCAAACTCTGACCTCGTAGTGGATACAGCTCAAACAGAAGTAAACCTTCGAGTTGCGATAAAATTTGAAAATAAAAACTTTGGCTAAGGTTGCGCTGTGGACAAAGGAAACATGCGTTAATAAGTTTGAATTTTCATTTTCAAATGTGTGAAATTTCTCGCGCATAGCAATGAACAAATAAATAAGTTTTGCAAAAGTATCAAATCAGCACATTTAAGATTTCATTGCATCATTTACATAACAGGCAAGTTCAAGTTTTCAAGTTTTCAAGTTTTATTATTTTACACTGTTTACAGAGTAATACTTCAGAGACCACTGATTGTCTCTCAATTCCCCTTGGCGTTAGTTTCAAAATTTCATCTCGCCTTTGGCCGCATCACATTATAACTTTCCGGGCTTAAAAGCGCGGGAAAATGGGAGATGGAGCCGTGACGAAAGTATTAGACTCAACTGGTCCAGCGAACAAAGATCCCGCATTTTTTTACACGACGTATTTATCTATGCGCGCACGATAAAA
>JAHPZR010007466.1:27500-47500 GCA_019787425.1 Platygyra sinensis | reverse complement strand
TAATTTATCGGCTATGAAAACAAAAATCTAAAAACAAAATGGGCTGTTTTAAAGCCAATAAAGTAGTGTGCTTGCACTTTTTTTCTGAACTTTGAAATATATTTTCTTGAGTTCCCATGAGAAATTGATTTTGGTGTTATTTTAGGAAACTGTCTATATCTTTACCAGTTAGAAAACGCATTAAGTGCTGTAATAATACACATGAAAAAAATTACTTGATTCTGATTGGCTGAGAGCAGTGCAGTTCAAGTGCAACACCAGTGCAAAATGTGTAACACCGGTGAAAAAAGTGTGACACCAGTGCAAATTACACATCGTAATTCTCGATTATGATTTGCACAAAGACAATGAGAAATTTTCCAGGCCAATGATCTCACGGAAAGCAATGACAAAAATTTTGTACAGAAACTCTGAAAAAGTTTTCTCGGCTTCAAGAAACATGTTTCGGCACATTTTCCGCGCGAATTTTTTCATGTTTGTACTATTAATAAGTAATCATACGGTTTTTCTCGTTCAATTCGAAATTAATTTGCACTTGTCAGTTTTTCAAAAAGCTGAAATTGCACGAGCCGAAGCGGCTCGTGCAATTTCAGCTTTTGAAAAACTCGGTCGTGGAAATGAATTCCAAATTAAACTCGAAACTGTATGGTTACCTATACTAATATGCTTGAACAAGATTTTTGCCCATTTAAAACTGAAATTGCTCCATTTCCTATCGGATTTCGTCTTAAATTGGTTCTTGCTATAAAATGAGTCAGAAAATATTAGCTCCGGCCTTTTAGTGTGGCGGATTTCACATCGCCGCCTTTCCTGAAAAAATTACAATTAACGGTTTAAACGGCCCTTGGAGAGGCGGGGTCAACATAAGATACACATGAAAACCCGAACTGGGAAATACACGACGAAATGTCCAGAGAACTCAAGGGAGGTCATGAAAAAGGCCACAGGTTGGAGAATGGACCAAGGCATGCTGCAGGAAAACAAAGAAGTAGCAGGAGGCACGCACGCTACATATCACAACAAAACAAGAGAAGCAAGTTTCCCATTAGTTTATTGACAGCCCAGTAAATTGCGGTGTATCAAGAACACAACACCAAAGACACCAAAGATCGCTCAGGATACTTACAAAATTTGTCTAGTTAACTATTACATACTGTATACAATGAAAAAAAAAGGCTACAAGGTTTGTTTATAGTTTGTAGGCAGCAGCAACTCTAGTGTGATGGCGTCAGTAGATGGTATTGAGTCATCCAAATCACACTCAAGATCTCTTTAAACACCTTCTGCTTTAGAGGGCTCATCAAAATTCTCAACTAATTCTGTGGAAGAGAAACAGGTTTAAAACTCAGAATACACATACAAACCAATTACTGCACAGCAAAAAACTAAAGAAACACTGTCCAAGGATTCTGTGCTGTGTAATGTATACAAAGCGATCATTAGGTTTGAATGAAAAGGCACATAACATTTCAATAATGAAACACTCATTTCACGAAATTTGTACAGCAGCAGGCACAAAGCTACTATTGTTCTTTTTCAGCATATAAACTACTTTCTTAAAACTTGAATTGAGTATAAATAATCAAAAATGTTTCTGTTTGGTGATTACTCTGATAAGCCAGAATAGAGTTATAAATTGTATAATTACTAGTTATTATACAATGTGTCATTACCTGGGACATCATCATCATCAACCTCCTCCGTCAGAGCAGGTACATGGCCAACATCAGCTGTGAATAAGACAAAAATAATACATCTGTCAAAAAGTTACTATTAGAATTGGAACCCCCTAAATTTAACTCAGTTATTTTGCATAGCCTGAAATCACCCTGTTAATTTCAAACCCCCCCCCCCCCACCCCCACAATAAACATACACATGATATCAGAACATGTTAGCACATACAGTTGTAGGAAAATTAAAATTTGGTCAAAAGACTAATTCATCCCATCTTCTTAACTCCCAGTATTTTGAACTTGTTTCCTTTCATAGCGGTCACAAGAGTCGTCTCACCTGGTGGAAATTTCTCAGCCAGCCGCCTCAAATTGGTCAAGCTATCATTACCCTTAACACAAGACACAAAATTAAACAAGTGTTAGTGTCACCTTAAACAAAATAGTTGTTCTTTGGGGAGTTGCACTTTTAAGAGAGGGGTGGGTGATTTTTAAAAAAATCCTGAAGCACCGGTAACCAAAAAAATTCATGCACACGACCACTGCCAGAAAAAAATTCACAAAAGCCAAAAAAAAGATATGTTATACAGAAAAAAACAATATCATGCATAAACAATCAATATTAGTAGAATATTACTTGTACACTAATGCAAATACTGCAATCTGATTGGCTGAGCCATTGCACACTATCAGCCGTTAGTGTGCAGTGGCTTGGTGTGGTCGACAAAAGTTCAGCGTTTCGTTTCTCCGAAGTTTTGAAATAACATTTAGAAACAAATGAATAAACAAAATTCTTGAGAAGACTAAAAGGAGGGCATTTACAGTTTCTCTAATAAAAAAAGCTCAAATTTTTTGTAAGAAACTGATAAGTGTGCGTACACAACTGAAAATGTCAAATTGACAATTCAGTCCGCTCAAATTGTTTAAAGCGTGAAGCTTATTCTCAGATCAGAAATAATCAAAATCATTTTTTGAAGGAAATTTCAGTAGGAATTCTACTAAAACAATTAGATTACTCGCTCTTGATTTCTATGAGGCGATACCTCATAGAAATCTTGAGCTCATAATCTAATAATTGTTAAAGAGTAGAAACCTTTTTCTACAATAATGTAACAAAATATGTAATAGACCCTTTTCATAAATGGCTGCCAATTTAAAATTCTTTTCTATGCATTTAAATTAGCCTCACTAAACTCGTTTGGGAGTAAAAATTCTTTTGAATTATCAACTCAAAACGAGGTTAGTCAGGCTAATTTTAACAATTAAAAAAGAATTTATAATTGGCAGCCATTTATGAAAAGGGTCTATGCTAAATAGCCAGCTAGAGTGCAAAATTCATGAACAGTAAGATCAATCTGACAGCATAAATTCATGTGCATTTACCTGATGATAAGAAATGACCAAACATTCTTTTTTATGAATTTTCAACAAAATCAAAACACTGTACTCGAAACTTACATGTACAATAAAAAGCGGAGTGAATGCACTGAGAATTTTGGCAATTACTTCTGATTCCACTAAAAAACAAGGTACAAAATCTCAAAAATCAAGGTGCACATAAGCTTTTGAATCCAGTCGAAGACAAATTTCTTATCAAACAGTACGTTTTTTTTAAGTTAGAAATCATTTTCTAGCTTTTCTAAATTTTAGGTTGAGCACTCAGAGATCAACCCAGCCTTTGCCTTTGGCATTTTAATAGTTTCTGTCATTCCTTTCAACTGTTTTGCTTCTATCATTTTGTCGCTTTTACCTTTGGTTTCAATTGTTTTTACCTTTTGTTATCAATCTTTTGTTTCTCGCCTGCATAATGCTCAAAATAGATTCATGTAAACAACAGGTATGTACGACAAATGCTAATCGCTCTCCAACCAAATTTGCCATGTGTCCAAACAAGAGAGATTGAATTGACTCTTAAGCTGCTTCATAAACTATAATAAAAAATTATTTCCAGCACTGAATGGCTGTCATGATAAGATGGCCGCTTAACTGTACTAAGCAGAAAAGGAAAGTTCATCAATTGTACATAATTAAACCAAACACCTTTCAAAACAGAGTACTTACCAACTGGTTCAAAATTCCAGGAAGCAATTCAGTGATTGCTAAAAAACAAGGACACCAAGGTTAGGATGAAAACAAATCATACTACATATCACACACAAACAAACAAATTATTAGAATTCTATTGGAGCGTTTCTGGTGGAATGCCCATAGTTCTTCCATTAAGTCATGGAGATGTTTCAGAATAAGATCCTCTTATCAAAATGTCAGGATACCCACACAATAAAGTTATTATACCACATGAAAACAGGGCTGGAAATAATGGCTGGTCATCAGACAGTGCCTGGCCTGGATGCCTGATTGATGATTTTACAACTCAAACTTTTCTTTTGCCAAGTGCTCACCTAAGTGAATGCATTCAATTGTGTTTCATTGTGCTTCGTTTCGTTTCATTACACCTAGCTAGAATTTATTTGGCCAGTAATCTAGACAAGCAACCATGCAACTATTATTTTCAGCCCTGTGAAAACACTATGTACGTAATGGTCAGAGAATCTGGAAAAAAAACCCTTTGACCAAAACAAGAACCAGCAACAAACTTGACCAACAAAAATGAAGTACACCAGGGCCAAATCAAAACTGCACCACACTGGAAGGAGGCAAGCACTCTCACCACTGCCATCCCTGCTCCACATAAGCAGGGATGATAGGCAGTGCTACATCAGCGCTCCAAGCTCACTTTTTCAAAAAGTTGCCTTTTGGCGACCTTCAATTGTAAAATGGTCGCAACAAAAATTCAGTCGCCAAAAAACCCTGAAGGGGAGGACACTTCATGACCTATTACACGAGGGCTACTGCACCAAAGACCATGTTTTCAACACTTCCACATTGATATCGAGTTTCTGAACAATGAGAGGGGAAAAGAGAAAGACAGGTGATGCCACCGCTTGTACTATTGATTAAATTTGTCCTATTATTGATAATTTTTCAAGTATGTTTCTGTTTTTATCTGTTGATCGCCAATTGGTGACTTCGTCGGAATTTTAGTCGCCAAATATTTTTTCCACTCGCCATGGCGACCAAAATGGTCGCAGCTTGGAGCGCTGTACATACACTTGGCTACCTGCAAATCACTGACCACTGGCTGTGGTTGGTACGTTTAAATGTCCAACAATAAAGAGCTCCGAGCTTAGCTGGTGACAATATCATACTTCTTTGAGACAGATGTTTATTTCTAGTAGACAATTTTATGCCGCTCAAAAGAGAATATACTACAACTGAACATGCATCCTCAAGTGTCATGTTCACAAACAGATGAGAAGTGTCAAGTAGGAAACCACAGAAGACATATTCTTGCTAAAACTATTCAACTTCATCTGCAGTACTTACATTTATTTTCAGACTGACCAACCACTGCAAAAATGTTGGATCCAAGGGAAGCTTGCACTAAATACAACAACATAACTCATAGTTAGGTTAACATTTACTTTAAACATAGAATGTTAAGACAATGGTATGACAATTTTGAGGGTTGTGATATTTTTTAAAAGATTTGTTGCTCCTTTCTGGTGTACTATATCTGTACATATGGCTTCAACATTCAAACATTGTGATTAACTCCAGCCAATGAGGTTCAAAAAGTGATGTGCTAGGGCCTGGTTTCTCAAACGTCAACCTGGAAAGCCACACTGCAAGGCTGCTGCCTAACAGGAGCCCAGCAGCCTAGGGCACCCAAGAAAGTCCTTTGGGCGCCTTAATTTTTGCAGCAGCTCCCAAAACATTGCCTGCTGGGCTCCTAACTTTTTGGCTTTTGCTCTTCTGGGCTCCTTGAAATATTGTTAGGCAACAGCCTTGCACAGCAAAATCTTGAACCTTGTGATTACACAGCTGTTTTATTCATGTATTCTAAACATGAACAGAGAATACCTTCATATAAGAAGAGTTTCAGGCATATAGACTTCTCCATTTTTAGATACCAATAAACTAAGCATGGCTTTACGGGCCCCAAAAATTCCGAGTGTTTTCGAAATGGGCCCAGGGCAGAGGAAAAATAGGTCCAATTGCCTGGGACAAGTAAATTTTGCTCTTGGTGAAGTGAAAATAGATGTTTAGTGGCCTGGTGGAAAATTAATGATAATTTCCCATCAGAAGCTACTTCAAAACTTAATGCTATAAGATTAGTCAAGCACTAAGTTGAAAGCATGGATTACTTAGGAATCCAAGCATACGTTGCTCACATTTGTCTTCTGATTACCATGCTGGCTGCCAAGTTGTCAAGTAATATTCAAGTGGGGGCAAGTTAAAACTGTAATTCACTGGCCCATTGGATTTCAATTCATTTTTCTTGCCCTGATTTTTCAAGGGAATTTGATTGAGTAAATAATGTTTCCATAAAAAAAATTCATTTGTGTACCAACCTTTTGGATTAGTAAAATGAATAACCGTCCCATCGTCCTTGATCATGTTCACCTACAGAAAGGAAATGTTGCAACAACATTCTCAATAAATTAACAATTGTGTATATGTACTGTACAAAGCTTGTTATAACCTGAATAAAAATAATAAAATAACTTGAGAGTTAAAAACATGGTTTTTAAAGGATTGTGTGGAGAGGATTCTATAGTACTTGTATAAGATTTGGATCAAATATCATCAAGATAGCATGATGAATTTTAAGGGAATTCAATAAAAAAAGAAATAAAAAACCCACAAGGTTTTATTCAATACTCTATAACCAGTTTATGTTCACAAACTCTTCTTGGATTCACCAAAACACATGTACAGCTGTAATTGTTCTTGTGTTGAAAAGAAAAAGAAAAAAATTAAACTAAAATTAAAAAATTAACTAACCTCTTCAATGCCAGGGATAGTGTTTACTGAGAGCTTCTTTAGAGTGTTCTGCAGTTTCTTATCATCTGTTGTTGCTGTTCTGTGAACGACCTTCTTTTTTCTTCTGGGTGTTCCCTGAAATTATCAATAAATATGACAAACTACACACTAGGACCATTTGTTTTAAAAACTAAGCACGTTTGCGTGTATTTTCAAAGTGCGACTAGCTTTATGGCATTAAACAACTGGTTAAAAACATAGGCTGGGTTGTTCAAAGCCCAATTAAGTTAACCTAGGATTAATGAGCAGTGAGTAAATTGTTTGTTCATCAGCTTTGAGTTTGAATGATCTTAAACTACACAAAACACAAGCCATCAAAAACATAAATTTTTAGACCAGAAAATAAAAAACTTCTGTCAACTTGTAATCCTGCATTAAGGTGGCTCCCTAGAGTTATTACGAAACACCCTCCCTACAGAGCGCGAGTTCTGAAAGGAAACATAGCTAATTTCTCTTACAGTTTTCCCCTTAGAGATTTACCAGTATGGGTACTGTTAAAATAAGGCTTACGCTTTGGTTGTCAATTTTTGGATTAAGGCCGTTACCATGGTAACATCTCATCTTATGGCAGGCAGATATTTTCCTCATTTTGACCTAAACTCCTTAATATTTAGACTTTCCTTCGGTGAAATTTTTTCATATTTCGCCACATCATGGAAATGATATTGCCTGACATTTTGAACTGGTAACAAGTCAAGGTTGTTCAGACGGTTTTTCCAATATTCTGTAATTTCTCATTATTCTAAATATATGAGATTAGCTCTGACAGATTTTAACAAAAATAGGGTATTTTATAGGAATTGTATGTGGTTACAACTGAGCCAAATTTTAAAAAAATTCACCGAAGGAAACGCGAGAAACTTAACATTTATTTTCTCACGTGACGTCACAAAAATAAAAAAAAACACGTGTGGTATCGCACGTGGGTATTCATTTTGACGCGCGCTCATGTGACGCCGTGTATAGTGTGCGAAAAAGCAAGAGTAAATTAGAGCTCTTTTAGCGGTTATTTATAGAGCTTTATTGTCATATTTTTTTGGCCCTAGCCTTAAACACATGTTTGAAAGGGGTTTGAAACTATTGTTACTTATACCGAAGTGATTTAACGCCTTTCTAGTGCTGAAGTGATTTCGTTTCTGCTTAGGGTTACTTGCCCCCCCCCCCCTCCCCCCCCGTGAGATGAAGCTTTCTTGGTATTTGCTTTAAAAATTTGTTTACCTCACTGGTCAGTGACGTCATTCCTTAGAGGTGCATCCCCTCCTGAGGAAATAAATTCACTTAGAGCTACAGTATAACCATTAGCAACAAGTCTTACCTTTCCCCCTATTCTAACTTGATTCTGGAGTTTTGACAACTTTTCTTGATTCATAATGATCTGCAACAAGATGGAAGAAATATCTTAATCTGATGGTAGTCGCATAATTTAATGTTGTACATGTACATGTAAAATAGGTCAGAGCAACCTACAGTGTATGCATTTCAGTCATGACTACAAACACATTTGCATGAACAGTGTAAAGAGAACTCCAAGTCAGAATGTTTTTGCTCTCTACTTTGGAGAGCATAACAGAAAATGCATGCAAGTCTTATCTTTTCATGGAAATTATCACACATTCAATCCTTCAGATGTGGACAATTCTATAACCAAAATCTGCTTTTTCAATTAAATGAATGAAACACAGGCTGTCAACCTTGGACAACCATTGGTATGGTGAAGCGAGTGTTCAAGTGTGCTAGGAAAATAGTGAATTGCTACAGAATGTTCACAGAGTTACGGGCGGCATTGGCAGGTGCTAAAGCACTTGACAAGGCGAAGGATTTCAAGCACTCCACAAACTTCTTCCACAGCTAATCCTGGGAGTTCTGAAACTCTGTTTGAGGCCAGCAATGACTCCAAAGGCAAAGTGGCAAAAAAACAGCCCTTGTGAAAATGAAGCTGAAGGAGCTCAGCATTTGAAGACCTTCAAAAATGAGAGCTCTGTTTTCTGAACAATATTCTGAGCTTGACTATGAAATAACAAGCCTGATGAATATCCTATTCAATTGAAATGCTTTCACTTCTGGTTGTGACATTCTGTTGCATTGTGTACTATCCAATCAGAGTAACGTCCAGATTTTGGATGTCCAACATAAGCCAATTAAAATGTTTGTGTCAGGCCTTTCTCTGCAATTCCTCCGTACCCCTACCGTCTTGCTAAGAAAGGCCCGATACTCAGGTTAAATTGCTACAAAAATACATATATTTTCCAAAATCCAACAACATTCAAGTAGAGTTCATATTCTGCTCTTGGTCTCCAAGAAAATTAATCCTAGATGCAACTGAAATCATTAAGTAAACACATCTACCACTTAATTATTCTCAATACAATATCTATTATATACATGTAATATCCAATTTATTAATATTCTACCGGCAGAATTAGGAATCTGATTTCTATAACCCTACAATAATTCATTTATTATAAAGGAAAAAATAAAGTAAAATAAGGCGCTGCTGTTAAGGCGTTTTTTTTTTAAAGTGTCAAAGGAAAACTCTCAATACAGCAAAATGACATTGTTTCTGATATGGAGTGAAGATGAAATATGATCACAGAACGGCAATTAAAATTATTACCCGAAAATGCATCAGCTTATCCCACATCTAGTCATGCCGATGCAAAATTATAGTACGAAAAATTTAAAAATAAGAACTATAGGAATACCTTCTTGATACGATTTTACAATACAAGCTTACGCTTTTTTTTGACATTTTATAAGCATATCAACCCCTTGGTATTTTCGCTAACAAGGACAGTGGTGGAGTGAATAGGATTACTCCCATCTAGCAGGGAAGTTATATCTTCATCAGCTCATTCATACTGAACTACCATAAAACGGATACAGCAGGCATGCAGAAACCATGCTTCCACTTCAAGTTAAGTCGCGTAACATCGAAACCTGAAGAGAATCTGGACAGTTTGAACAATCTGTGACGGACAACTACACTAAAACTTACCTGTTTGTGATATTTGTAACAACAGAAAAGACAAATCCCTGCTAAAATGTCATCAAAAGAGTTTTTCCTTCGCTAAACACGAGGATGACTTGATCGGCGCGATGGCGTAAGAGAACGGAACTTCATTGCGCAGGCGCAAAATTCCGGACGAAAGAAACTGGGTTGAGTATTTTGGATTCGTACCCAGTCTTCTTGATACCTGGGGATCGATACATGTAGGATCATGTGGGCGCCGGCTTCAAAATCTTGGGATGTCTAGAAAACGACGACCTACGACGACCTAGAAAACAAGAATAAACAAGAAGAAAACTGTGTTGCGCAAAGTTTGTTCGATAAGGAAACTTAGTGGATAATCATTATTGCGCGAAAAAGTACTTTTTATCCACTGATGAAGAGGCATACGGGCAGCCTCGAAACGTATGGAAATTTTAAGTACTTTTTCGCGCAATAATGAATATCCACTAAGTGACCTAGAAAACGACGACCTTAGTAGAAAACGACAACCTAGAAAACGAAGACCTAGAAAACAATTTGACGTTTTTTACTCAAATTTTTGAGGATGGATCTCAAACCTTCATGGGTCCACAACTTTCTGAGCCAAATGGACCGCCGTGCGAAGAAGTCTCTCTATGATAAAACAACGCAAAGAAATAAAGAACACCTTGTATTCACAAGCTTGGGTAATTTAATTTTAAACGACATATCATTGTAATACAGATTTAACGATCTAAAGGGAATATAAAACGCAAAGATACCTTAATATCAAGTGGAACTTAAATTTAACGCAACTGAATTACTAAAAGTCAGTCGGTGAAGCGCTCGTGTCACGTCATCCACAGATACATGTATAATATTAAACATGCTAAATGTTAAAGATTATTTACTGCAGGTCTGACAATAGTTATTTTAAAATAAGGACGTCTAACTCCCCTCTTCCAAACAAGAATAATAAATGTACAGAAATGACTGGTTGCCAATAGATCGGTGCCCTTATGGCGTTTAGGAATAAAATGAGTTCACCACCCTCATGAGTTTTCCTCTCAAGTTCACGGCTGATCAATTAAAAAACACACAACTTAATGCAAATTGATCCTTTACCGCTTACCAGTCGTTTCGTACCCATGGACGTTTCGTACCCGGACGTATCGTACCTAGGCTAAGACGTTTCGTACCCACTTTCGGTCGGTTCGTACCCAACCCTCTGGTCGATTCGTACCCAAGAAATTATGACAAAGTCTTTGGAGTATTTGAGTGAGAAACTTGTTAAAACGATTAAGATACAGCGCTCGCATGCGCAAGGTATATGTGTGATCTTACTTGTTATATTGTTGATCAACTTAAACAGTGTCAGTGGCCCACGAGTTTCTTGACAATAGCAGCTAATTATTATTGAGCGAAGGATAGGTGTGATTTTTTTCTCTTTTATTTGAAAAGTATTAAATTAGAATATTACAGCGCCGCGTGCGGAGAATTTCGAAACGTCCTTCCGGAAGTGCAGTTGCTGGGATATGCCTTCCACTGGAACCAGGCCCTTTGGAGAAAAGTTCAAGAGCTAGGCTTTCAGGCTGCATATATGAGAGACCGGGCTTCGAATGGTTACATCAGGCGACTGATGGCACTACCCTTCCTTCCGCATGAGACCATTGCCGCAACCTTCGATAGCCTCAAACCAGAAGCCACGACGGAGCCTTTACGGCATTTCGTCAGTTACATCGAAGAAAACTGGATTCGCTTCCCAGTTTGGCCCCCCAAGTGCTGGAGCGTATTTATGCAGTCAATTAGAACAAACAATGACATTGAGCATGGCATCATAGCCTAAACAGAAGAGCTGCTGGTCGATGCGGTCTGCCCCTCTATGTGTTTGTGGCCCTACTACACAAAGAAGCGGGCCTAGTGTCGGTACAAATTCATCTAGTTTCCGAGCGCAAGCTTAAGAGGATGCAGAGGGCCACCTACCGTGAAGTGCAGAGGCGGCTCTTCGAACTTTAGGAGGCCTTCGGGCCACTGACACTGTTTAAGTCGATCAACAATATAACAAATAAGATCACACATCACACCTTGCGCATGCGAGCGCTGCATCTTAATCGTTTTAACAAGTTTCTCACTCAAAAACTCCAAAAACTTTGTCATAATTTCTTGGGTACGAATCGACCAAAGGGTTGGGCACGAACCGACCGAAAGTGGGTACGAAACGCCTTAACCTGGGTACGAAACGTTTGGGTGCGAAACGTCCATGGGTACGAAACGGGTCTCTCCACAAAATCAAACTAATGAACACCAAAGTCACGGCGTTTATGGCGGGAATGTCAAGTTACCAGTTTGCGTTCGCAATTAAATAGGAAGTGTAAATTATTACAAAAAGTTTACAACTAGTCCTCACTGATTCAAGCACAATTATAAAGTTTACATGACCTTAAGTTTTTTTTTCCGTTCTGCGGGTAATATAAGTTGAAATGTTATTTTTTTTTCGTCTTAAACACTGCTGGCAATTAAAGAATTCCAGCGCACTGCCATCCACTCCATCTCCCTCGCATCCTCAGCATACACCACATATTGCCACCTCGTCAGCGGTACCAAAAAAATCAACCGAAGGGAGATTAATCGCAGATTTTGCAACGTTAATATTATTTCACGATGTCGTGATTTTATTTCAATTCTGCTAAAGGCGCGCACTGAGTTCATTAGATTTTAGGTCGGCTAACGTTTTTTTCCCTTGGCTATCGAACGTGCAACAACAGATCAGATGTGATCTGAATAGCAAATATAGCTTATTGTAACGCCAGTGTCGTCCTCGGACAATCTTGGACAGAATAAAATGAAACGATTATCCCCCATCTCCCCAAAGCAATGATGAAGGCGCGAAGGAGCAGAAAACGCGCCATTTTGGCATCATTGAAATGGGGGGAGGGGTGGTCCAGGTTTCTCATTTATTTTGTCCAAGATTGTAGCGCTCCTAGCTCAACCTCGCTCCCAGAGCGAGGTTGCTTCCAGGTCCCACCCCATGAAATGGTTAGCAGTTTCTTAGTCAGGATAGAAAGATCTCTATTTACTTATGACTCCCAATATTTAAGTAGATTAACAGCTGTGCCATGTACCTGATAGACTGTTCCCTTTTGCCCTCCGTTTGGCTCTCCTTTTGACAATGCGAGACGTTCGAGTGCGTGACGTGCAAATGCGTGACGCTGAAACAGAAGACTGGTGTGAGTTTGAACCTGAGCCAACCACACACACCCTTACACCTTTTGTTTGAGCCATGGCGTCAAAGGCGGAAGTTATCTGCCTTCTCTTCGGCTGTTTCTTAGTGACCGAAAGCGCTACAATCTGTTTTGAGGACAGTGACTGCAATTAATTGACATGACGAAATGTATCTCTTCACCAAAGCACACGTGAATATCCAGTGGATAAACAGACTTGCGAGTGGGTGACGTACGATCCGAATTCGTAGAGGACTGGCCCGAGTTTGGATTCGAGCCAGCCACGGTGAGCCACCTCGATAAACCATGGGGTCAAAGCAAATTTATCTTCTTCTGGCCTGTTTCTTCGCCAAGTTCTTTGCGATAGGAAGCGCTACATACTGTTCTACCGACTATGACTGTAGGCAGTACTCGGGCGAGTCTTGCTGTTCAGATAGTGTCTGCCGACAAACCTGTTACTACTGTTATTACGATTACCAATGTGGCACAGGCGAAGAGTGTTGTGATGGCGGCGACTGTTTGCCAGTGTGCACTACTAACACCCCTGACTACAGCGGAGACTATACTGTTTGGACCGGAGGTGTTATTGCCGCAGCTGTAATCAGCACGATCGTGTTCTTCGCGATCGTTATATCCATCGTGGTTTGCTGTTGTTGTGCGTGTTGTCCGTGCTACCGCCATCGTTCACCGGGAACAGTGATTGTGTCGCAACCCGTAAACCAGCCGTTCGTGTCGACAACGCAGACGTCGACCATCCAGCAAATGCAGCAGTATCCTCCCCCAGGGAATTACAACCAGTCCCCAATAGGCTATGCCCAGCCTCCTCCGCCGTATCCAAGCTATCCGCAGCAGCCGGGCCAGTATCCTCCTCCTCCAGCACAAGGCCAGCCTCCTATGCCTCAGCCAGTCAGCATTGGAGAGCCCACCAAGTACTAAAACGGACCTTAGCCTATGGTGCGGGCGTTTTTATCCGGTGAGCAGTGTTGAATTTTGTTCGTGTATCTGGCGACCTTCTTCGAATCGTAAGATGACACCAGCCTGATCATACACTCGCTCACTCGCTAAAATACCCTGCAAATGCAAGTAAATGTAGTATAAACCGGCCCGAGTATAATGATACGATGTAAATTAGCTATTAAACTGATCGAATTTGTGTTTTGTGGCGACAACTCAGGGTGCGTTCCCCGAAGAAAATCCAAGATTGGATTCTTAAATCTGATACGGATTTGCGTTTCTTTACTAACCAGATCAATCCAAGATCACTCTAATCATGCTGCATCAAAGCAACCGAAGAATCCTTCCCCAGTACAGAGCGGATTCTTCGGTTCCTTTGATGACGCACCATGATTCGAGAGAACTTGGATTAATCTGTTAAGAAAAGAAATACAAATCTGTTAGGGATTTAAGCATCCAATCTTGCATTTCTTAAAGAAACGAGCCCTTAGTGTTCGTTTTTAGTTTGGTCAGTTTAAAGTAATGCGTTTAAATAAAAAAAGTAGATTTCCATACTGAGTACAGTGTTAGGTTAAGGTTAATCTTCATGTAGACTGCAATAATATAAAAGAAGGATTTTTTTCTGTTTTTGAAGTTAGTTTTATATCTGGAAACCTGTTCAAACAGTGCACTAAATACTTTCAGCAACCTTTAGACCGCTTGAATAAATAACAATTTGCATGCGAGTTAAATAGAATGGATGTATTTGTCGCTTAAACGGCAAAGGGAAAACTCAACTGATTTTTCAAAGCTTTTTTCTCTGAGCGACCTTAAAATATGTTCCACAGACGCAAGCTAGAAACTAGCTTTGCGGAGATATCGCCATCAAGTTCAAGTTTATTGGGGAGTTTAAAACATACAAAGTAAAATGGGCACTGCTTGTAATTAGTTACAGCTATCCGAGGCGACTTTATTACCTAAGATGATACAATCGTGTATTTCATTAGTATAAATTTGAGTACTCTCCTTATCCTCATAATACGATTTAATATTTACGATTTACGTTTAGGTAAAAGAAAGAAGAATAAACACGTGAAGTTCAAGTTCTTCGAGTGTCCTTGTTTTCATCAGTAGTACTATTATTATTATTATTATTATTATTATTATTATTATTATTATTATTATTATTATTATTATTATTATTATTATTATTATTATTATTATTATTATTATTATTATTATTATTATTATTATTATTATTATAGTAGTAGTTGTAGCAGATCCGACGGTACTTTGGAACCCGCAACAAGTTCTCCTCTACCGCAGTAAGCGAGTTGCTAAGAGTTAATTCCCGACTCGAAATAATTTCATAGAGTCAAGCGCACACGTTTCCAGGAAGTTAGGCCCTTCAACGCTTGTTTCCGATGGTCTGGATGGGGTTGCAAATGTCAGTTGTCAGTTAAAGGTTTGTCTATTTGTCAGTTGCCAGTTAAATCTTGGGCCATTTATCAGTTGTCAGCTAAGGCCTAGTTTAAACGTCGCATTTTACATGCGCCGAATCGAATTGCCAAGTTAAATGCATGTAAAATGCGACGTCTAAATCAATTAAATGCGACATGTTTCAATTCGATGCGAGTCAGTCAAATATTCGACTGATCCAGTCGAATATTCGACTGAAGCTCGGTAGTTGATTTAAACGCCGCATTTTACATGTGCCGAATCGAATTGAAATTATGTAAGTAATTTATGTTTGCTCGAATGGGAATTTAAAACACGTCGCTCGCGCTCAGCAATTTTATCCGGCAAAATAATGCGACGTTTAAATCAAATCAGCCGAACGTATTCATTCGAGTCGACTAAAATTAGTATTTGATTCGGTGCATGTAAAATGCGACGTTTAAACCAGGCCTAAGTGGCAGTTAATAATTAACTTAATGCCTTAAATGGCTTAAAACTTCCCCAGTTCTCCTCGTTTATGGAAAATATACACATAATTAAAAGGAAAATCCCAGCTTCTCTTAAAAAAATTCTTTGTTTCTGCTTTTCATCATCATACAAATCAAGTCAAAAAGCATTCAAGTTTTTTTTTTGTTGTACAAAATTAATACATAAATTTCTATATTAACATTACAAGACTTAAAAATCCAGGCGATAACGAACTCGTGGTGACGTTTCACATCTGAACACGACCTACCAACGTGTCGTGACGAATCGGTGGCAATTTAGTTACTGGAACGGAAGGGGGATGGGAGGTTTCTTAAGGACCGGTCTTTATTTATCACCGATGGCGAAAGGGGGGGAGGAATTTCGGCTTATTTTTTTGTATCGCCCTAATAGGTATTAATTCGTGATCCCCTCAATGTCTTCGCACAGATATTCAACTGTCGACGTTTATATTTAGTGCTTTTAACGGTCATATGAAAGTAATACTTCTAACTATGGTGCTGACTTACAGATGGTGTCTTCCCGATATCTGATCAGGGTTCTTAGCAGAAGATTACATAGGCGTTCGATACAGCATAACAGGCGGCATAAATTAAAGCGAGGCCCGATTCGCTCGAACGGGGCAAGCCAACCAGGGGATCCAGGGGTATGCTCCCCCGGAAAAGTTTGAAATTGTACGTAGCTAAAGATGCGATTTCATAAATTTTGGGAGGCACAGTTTAACGGAAAGTGAGTTGTTTATGATCATAAAATTACATGTAGCAAGCCGAGAGCTGTTCCACATTTGTAAATACTAATTTCTTCTTGAAACGTCTTAGTCTCTAAGTCTTAATATATGTACGTATGTACGTTTTATGTATACAAATTTTAATAAACGGAACAGGTGGCTACATTCGATTTTACCTCGGGTAGAGTTCCGCCGTTTTACTCAGAACCTCGGTGACTGATGTCAGTTGACACTCCAACTTAACAGCTGACCATCCCAACTGCTTGGAAACTGCAAAGTTACTTTTTCGCTAGGATGCCAAATAGCCGTCCACCAAGTCTGTATGGGCATGTGACATTCAGTGATCCCACGTTTGGGCTCTCAGCCATGACTGATCCCCCCTTTTGTCATCCTAAAAATCTAATGATCTCCCCAAATCCCCTCCCAGGTGATAAATAATGACCGGTCCCCAAATAAACTTATTTGCCTATCAGCTGTGTTTTCATTCGTTGTAAGTGGAGACAAAATTGAGTGTTAAATCGTAAAACAATAATATTTACAGACTTGAGATAAAACCAGCTCAGTGTGAAGTTTCGGTTTAAACACGATTTAAAGGCATGAATATTACATTAAAATTAAATGTTAAAGTAGTAATATTTCGACCACAAAAAGGTATTTTCGATGCATCCGCATTTCAAACGAGCGAGTAACAATGGCTTGAGACCTTTTGTCAGTTGTCTGTAAATCTGACCACAAATGTCAGTTATCAGTTGTAGTTTTGGGTGTTTGACAGTTGCCAGTTATTTTCTGCCATTCCTGCTTTTGTCAGTTGTTAGGTAACCCCATCCAGACTCTTTAGGTCCTTTTAGAGTTCAGAGATTCGCTTCGTACGTGATCGTGAAGTCTTACAATGTCAATTAACGCGAATTTTAAAAGAATTAAAAATTCGCGTTAAAAACCGCGGTAATTTTCTTTAAAACTTTTATTTCAGCGTCAGTTTATTAGATAAAACGTTTTATTCTGTTACGAACTTATTGTTTTGTTCTCTGGTCCCAGAGGTTTTCTTGATTTTTCACCGCATGAGAGAGCTGCTAGAGAGCCGCGAAGCGGTCAAACATCGAGAAAAACCTCTGGTACCAAAGTAATTGTTTTGCATCTCAGCATCTGCACGAAGCGCACGTTACCATAAGTTTGCTCCTGTTCTCCAGCATGTTCTGTTCCTTTGCGTAATAAATCACGCTTTATCTCCCTCATTTTGAAACCTAAGTACTTTTCTGCGTTTTTTTTAATTCCTTTATTGGGAAGTGGTGTTAATTTTACGTCACATTGAGTCTCCGTTTGCGCCCGTCGAGAATAAAGTTATTTTAGATTCATTCTGTTTTAGTGATATTTCTTTAAAACTTCGATGCCTTATGCAAGAACAACCGTAGGAGAGGGAACAGCATGGAGGGCTCTCCCCCCAGGGAAACAGTCAGTGAAGCAAGGCTGATTCGGCTACGTTAAAAACTTTAAGCGAAAGGCACTGTTCGCGGGCACACAGGGAGCGTGATAAAGGTGTAGTGTATCTTGACTTCATGGCGAAATGCATCTCCCCACCAAAGCGCACGTGAATATTCATGTCCAAGGGGATAAACAGCCGTGTTCTTGACAGACTTGAAAGTGGGTTACGTTAGAATGCGTAGAAGACTGGCCCGAGTTTGGACCCGAGCCAGCCACACCTCGATAACCTCGACAGCTAAGTTTAAATCATGGCGTCAAAGAGAATTTGTCTTCTTCTGGCCTGTTTCTTCGCCAAGTTCTTTGCGATAGGAAGCGCTGAATACTGTTCTTCCTACCATAGCTGTAGCTTTTACTCCAGCGAGTCATGCTGTCCAGATAATGTCTGCAGGGAAACCTGTTACTGTTCGTACGGTTACCAATGTGGCACAGGAGAAAAGTGCTGTAGTGGCAAATGTTTGTCAGCGTGTCCTGCATCCGGAGGTGTTATTGCCGGCTCTGTAGTCAGCGTAATCGTGTTTTTGGGGATCTTTATTTCCATCGTGGCTTGCTACTTTTGTGCATGTTGCCCGTACTACCGCCATCGTTCGCGAGGAACAGTGATGGTTTTGCAGCCGGGAAACCAGCCGCACGCGATGACAATGCAGACGTCGACCATCCAGCAGATGCAGCAGTATCCTCCACCAGGGAATTACATCCAGCCCCCATCAGGCTATGTTCAGCCTCTTATGCAATATCCAAGCTATCCGCAGCAGCCAGCTCAGTATCCTCCTCCTCCAGCGCAAGGCAAGCCTTCTGTACCTCCGCCAGTCAGCGTTTGAGAGACTGTCAAGTACTAATACGGAACTCAGCCTTTAGTGTAGGCGTTTTTATCGGGTGAGCAGTGATGAATTTTGTTCGTGTATCCAGCTGTCTTCTTCTTCTGCCTTCTTCTTTGTAAAACGCAGGACCAACCCTTGTTTTCCGGGAACGAAGATGACACCCGCCTGATCATACACTCGCTCACTCGCTAAAATACCCTGTAAATGCAAGTAAATGTAGTATAAAAGGGCCCAAGCAATGCTACGATGTAAACAGGCTATTTTTTATTATTATTAACCTTATTAGGCTTAGTTACTATAAAATTACAAATATGTAAAAAAAAAAAACAAAACAAATAGCAATAGAATTTGGTAATGCAGCCCAAAAGGGTCGGTAACGAACGGGAGACCCATGCGAGGTACCGCCCGGATGAAAAAGTAAACTGATCGAATTCGTGTTTTGTGGTGACAACTTAGGATGCGTTCCCTTAAGAAAATCCAAGATTGGATTCTTTAATCCGAAAATGGATTTTGCGGGGTTTTTTTACTAAACAGATCAACCGCGCGTTTGTAAGGTCAAAATAAAAAACTAACGTTTCTACCTTTTCTTACCTGCTAAGTAAAATGTCACTCATGTTATGTCTTTGAAATTAGACAGTGTTCATCTCTCTTGACATGCGAATCAATACATTCCGCGTTCTTAGAGTACTAAAATTATTTAACATCCGGAATATTTTGACCTTTGAACAAAATTCTTTGTGTTTCCTAAACCTCTCTGGAGCTAAGTCCTTCATGTTCTGACTTTCAATATCATTAGTTACCAAATGTCGTATCACGTAGTTTAAACATCGGTTCCCAGCTTAATATCCCATACTGACCCCTTACAGTTCATAACGAAAACTCGCTGCTGAGCCAACATTCTGATTTGCGAGATTTGTAAATGCGACTGTTCTGACTTCTTCTGACTCGCTTCCACCAGGTGTCTTTCCCGCGCAGGCCTGGATCCTACAATGCTAACTTAGTGCCAGGACCCATCGGGGTTTACCCCAAGAGCATTTCTTGAGCAGTCTTAATCGCCCTTGTGAGAGCACTTTTTAAAACAGGGCACCGTATCTCCCAGTTCAGCAAAATGATGGAAAGATTAAGAGATACTGAGAATGAACAAGTAGAAAAGTACAAGATAATTCAACAAAGAACGTAACAAACAAAAAGCGGAAAGAGCGCAGAAGATCAAACAAAAGAATCAATTAAACATAAAATAAAGGCAAATAATAAACACATAAAAAAAACTCTAAAGTAAAGAACTTTCAAATGACCAGATCAATTTGCTGGCAAAGGGGTTCAAATTCGTCCCAACACAACACAAATGAAG
>JAHPZR010007466.1:20000-22500 GCA_019787425.1 Platygyra sinensis | reverse complement strand
TTTTTGCTGCCTGCTTCCCTTTCTAGTATGTTTGGTGGCCGGTTGCCACTGTCCATCTGTTGTCATGGCAATTTTTTAGGCGCAGATGCAACACAAGCCGTAGGAACTCGGAGTTCCTACATAAGCGCCATCGAATCTCAATGAGATTCTCGGGAAACAAAATTCACTGTTCTCCTCGGGACCAGTCATTAAGGGTTAATTGTTATATACGTCGTTCTTCAAAGGACAGCGAGACATGTAATGGCTGGGCCGGGGTATTCTACACTCATTCCAAATGGCTAAAGTAATAATACTTCAACTGCAAAAAGTTATTTTCGATGAATTTCAAACGAATAGCAATGGCTAAAGCCTTTTGTCAGTTGTCTGTAAATCCGACTTCAAATGTCATTTGTCAGTTAAATTTTTGAGCATTTGTCAGTTGTCACTTTAGAGTTCAGAGCTTTGCATCGTGAAGTATTAAATTAACGCAAAAAATAAAAAATTCGCGTTGAAAGCCAGGGTCATTTTCTTTTTAACTTTACGAGATGAAGCGTTAATTCTCATTATTTTACGAACATTTTTTGGCATCTTTGCATCTGCACGAAGCGCACGTTCTTCGGCATATTCTGTTCCTGTGTGTAATAAAGCACGTTTATCTCCCTCCTTTTCAAATCTTTGAAATCTACTTCTCTGCGTTTTTTTAATTCCTTTATTGGGAAGTGGTGTTAATTTAAGTCGCACTGAGTTTACCGTTTGGGCCCGTCGTGCATAAAGTTTTTTTTAGATTCATTTTGTTATCAGATTTGTTATAGTGATATTTCTTTAAAAATTCGATGCCTTTATATTATGCAAGAGTCCCTTGTGTATCAGCAACAATGGGAGAGGGAACAGCACGGAGGGCTCTCCCCCGAGGGAAACAGTCAGTGAAGCAAGGCTGATTCGGCTAATGTTGAGAACTTTACGCGGAAGGCATTGTTCGCGGGCACTTGACCTCATGACGAAATGCATCTTCCCACCAAAGCGCACGTGAATAAACAGCCGTATTCTTAATTAATTCTTGACAGACTTGTGACTGGGTGACGTACGAATGCGTAAAAGACTGGCCCGAGTTTTGATCCGAGCCGGCCACACCTCGATAACTTCGATAGCAAGGTTTGAATCATGGCGTCAAAGAGAATTTGTCTTCTCCTCGCCTTTTTCTTCGCCAAGTTCTTTGCGATAGGAAGCGCTACATACTGTTCTACCGACTATGACTGTAGCCAACTGTTCGGCGAGTCTTGCTGTTCCGATAATGTCTGCCGAGAAACCTGTGGTTACTGTTCGTACGATTACCAATGTGGCACAGACGAAGTATGCTGTGATGGCGGCGACTGTTTGTCAGCATGCACTGTGTGGACCGGAGGTGTTATTGCCGGCGCTGTAGTCGGCATAATCGTGTTTTTCGTCGTAATTATTTCCATCGTGGCTTGCTGTTGTTGTGCTTGTTGCCCGTACTACCGTCATCGTTCACCGGGGACAGTGATTGTGACGCAGCCAGGGTACCAGCCGTTCGTGTCGACAACCCACACGTCGACCACACAGCAGATGCAACAGTACCCTCCACCAGGAAATTACAACCAGCCCCAAACAGGCTATGCTCAGCCTCCTCCGCCGTATCCAAGCAATCCGCAGCAACCGGACCAGTATCCTCCACCTCAAGCACAAGGCCAGCCTCCTATGCCTCAGCCAGTCAGCGTTGGAGAGCCCGTCAAGTACTAGAATGGATCTTAAGCTGCAGTGCAGCGGTGTTTTTCGGGTGAGCAGTGTTGAATGAATTTGTTCGCGTACCTGGCGGCCATCTTGGAATCGTAAACTTTCTTTATTTTCCGTGATCTAAGAATGACACCCGTGCCGGATGATACACTCGTTCACTCGCTAAAATACACTAAATGCATGTAGTTTAGAACGGTCCGAGTAACGTTACGATGTGAACTGAAGCTAGTAAACTGATCGAATTTGTATTTGGTAGCGAGAACTTAGTATTAAAGTTTTGTAAAGAATCGTGTGACAGTGTATTTAGTTATGCATGTTTTTAGCCTCCTATTTAATAAGTTCCTGTTGGAATGTACTAAAACCAGGAGCACCGGAACACCCCGGAACACCAAATTTGACGGTGTTGTTTTGTTTTCTCATTACAGGCCATGTAAAAAAATATAACGTCAATGTTTATTTGTTTACCCACGTAAACTACATAACAAGCTCAAAGCTCTTTCGTCGTACGTAGGTAACAAATTACATTGACATTTTATTTTTTACATGGTCTGCGATGGAAAACAAACCAACACCGTCAAATTCGGTGTTCCGGGTTTTTCGGCTGTTCCGATGTTCTGGTTTTAGTACTTGTCGTTCCTGTTTGGGTTCGTTGCTTGTTGCGAATTCCAGGAGGAATATGGTGATTGTATGGCGAACGCAAAGTATTACTTTTGTTTTTGGATTCCATTTGTTATTCGATTTGGTGATGATATTTTTTTAAAGTTTAATG
>JAHPZR010007466.1:0-7500 GCA_019787425.1 Platygyra sinensis | reverse complement strand
CATCTGATGCAGTATGTTTTGTTACACTGATGATCAGTTTTTCTGTTGCAGAGAGGTGAAATCAACGTTTTCAAGCAACAGCAGCTTTTCTGTAAGCGCTTCCTCGTTGTCTTTATAGTGATAAACATCCTCACGATTCCATCTCCAAGGAATGTCTTCCCCACACTTGACAGCGTTTCTATACGTGCTCTGGATACACCACTGCTACATGTTGTGTGCTGCCATTTATTACATCCGTCGCACAGAGCGGCTGCGCTGCTCTCCGCTTGTAACAATTTTTTTGCACTCAATGCACAGTG
Source organism: Platygyra sinensis (assembly GCA_019787425.1). NCBI lineage: Eukaryota > Metazoa > Cnidaria > Anthozoa > Scleractinia > Merulinidae > Platygyra > Platygyra sinensis. The sequence continues at coordinate 7,201 of JAHPZR010007466.1, read as the reverse complement.
TTACCATTTTCTTCCAGTTCAAATGAACGAATGAAAAATTAGTTTTTTGGATGGCTTTTATAGGAAGACCTTTTCTCGGTAAGGATCGAAATGCCTGCTATTTGATTGGTTGATTCTAGTGTTGTTTAAATAATTTACTTATTGCTGTGAAATACAAAAAAAAAAAAACACTTACCCTGCGCGGGACATTAATTCGCTGATGGTTTAGAAAATCGCAAGTCCGAATAATACGTGAACAATAGAGAAAATGACAACAAAGCAGAAAAAAATCACACTAACATCACACAAGTCACCTTTATTGTTAACAAAGTAAAAACTATTATTGTTCATTCAAAATATTTCCCCGTTTCTGATTGGTTAAAACCACACGCATAATTCACCATAACCAGCTGCTGTTCACCAAATTTGGAAAGAATCTTCATCATATTGAATCAATGGCGTCAAAAGTGCAGCCCAGAGAAAATTATTGAACCGATGACGTCAAAATGACGTCAAAAGTGCAGCCTGCTGCAGATTATTGAACGGTTGACCGAGAAAACCTGGGGACGAGATTGTGATATTTTTGGCGGTACAAGCTCTAAATTTCATTGGCGAGGATAGAGTCGCAGCCCTTTTGGTTTAGGGCTAGGGTCCATTGTTTCTGTTGTTTGTTCTTTTGTTAAACCTCAAGGGTGGTCTCCAATCAGATGAGACCTTGTATATTTTTATAAATTAAATGTAATTCTTTAGGTTTAGTATAGTAGGTCCACATCAGCCTTTTGGCTGCCTTTAACACAACCTACTTATCAAATAAAGTATGTATGTATGTGCGAGGTGACCCATTTTTAGTGAGCAGAAAAATAAAGAGCGAAATGGCGAAACTCCTTTTAGAACGGGGAAATATTTTGAATGAATAATAAAGCAATTATTGAATTGGGCTTTCGTAGGATATGAAGAATTCTGCAGATCTCGGAGGGTGTTATCCACTTCGGCCTTCGGCCTCTGTGGATAACACTCTCCTTGATCTGCAGAATAGGCCCTTTGCAGTTTACGATCACATGGTACAAAAACCGCCATGCTGGAGAGCAAACCGCCCACTGGGACCTCCAAAACAAAGCAACTTATCTAAATATTCTTTTGTTTTGGATATCCCAGTGGGCGGTTTGCTCTCCAGCATGGCGGTTTTTGTACCATGTGATCGTAAACTGCAAAGGGCCTATTCTTCATATCATACTCAGCCTCATTCAATAATACATACCACGCGCGTTTCCTCTATACGCACTGCCGTTTCTTTAAAACGTCACGTGTGCGGAAAAAAAGTGTTGTAGCACCCAAGTTGTTGTCACCATAACTCAATGTACGCGCAGAAGACAAAAGAAAGAAAAATTCTCAAATTTTAGATAACTATTTAGTATATAGTAATAAGTATTTAGTGTAGGCGAATCGATTCAGACCGTGTTGGCGAAACGACTTTTGTCTTTAGGCGAAACGACCTTAGTGTAGGCGAATCGACTTGAAGGAGAAACGAAGGGTTAACATCACGTTTGTTTCCTTCATTTTGAAATCTTAGTACTTTTCTGCGCTTATTAATTCCTTTATTTGGAAATGGTGTTAATTTAAGTCACACTGAGTTCCCGTTCGCGCCCGTCGTGCATAAGGTTATTTTAGATTCATTTTGTTATCTGATTTGTTATAGTGATATTTGTTCGATGCCTAATGCCAGATCCCAACCTCGTTCCAAGGCCAGAGCCTTTTCCTTGACTTGGGGGACCCTGGGAACGAGGTTGGCAAAAGATCCTTTGTGACTTCCAGTTGTACCAGCAACCGTGGGAGAGGGAACAGCGCGGAGGGCTCTCCCCCGAGGGAAACCGTCAGTGAAGCAAGGCTGATTCCGCTACGTTGAGAACTTTACGCGGAAGGCACTGTTCGCGGTCACGCACGCAGCCTAATTTTAAAGGTGTAGTACGTAGTGTATCTTGACTTCATGACGAAATGTATCTCCTCACCAAAGCGCACGTGAATATCCAATGGATACGTAATCACGATAACAGTGACGTACAAATTCGTAGAAGACTGGCCCGAGTTTGGATCCGAGCCAGCCACACCTCGATAACCTCGACAGCAAGGTTTGAATCATGGCGTCATGGAAAATTTGTCTTCTTCTGGCCTGTTTCTTCGCCAAGTTCTTTGCCATAGGAAGCGCTACATACTGTTCTACCGGCTTTGACTGTAACCAATACCCCAGCGAGTCTTGCTGTTCAGATGGGGTCTGCCGACAAACCTGTTACTACTGTTCGTACGATTACCAATGTGGCACAGGCGAAGTATGCTGTGATGGCGGCGACTGTTTGTCAGTGTGCACTGTGTGGACCGGAGGTGTTATTGCCGGCGCTGTAGTCAGCGTAATCGTGTTTTTCGCGATTATTATTTCCATCGTGGCTTGCTGTTGTTGTGCGTGTTGCCCGTACTACCGCCATCGCTCGCCAGGGACAGTGATTGTAACGCAGCCAGGGTACCAGCCTTTCGTGTCGACGTCGACAACCCAAACGTCGACTACACAGCAGATGCAGCATTACCCTCCACCAGGGAATTACAACCAGCCCCCACAAGGCTATGCTCAGCCTCCTCCGCCGTATCCAAGCTATCCGCAGCAACCGGGCCAGTATCCTCCACCTCAAGCACAAGGCCAGCCTCCTATGCCTCAGCCAGTCAGTGCTGGAGAGCCCGCCAAGTACTAGAATGGACCTTAAGCTGCTGTGCAGCGGTGTTTTTCGGGTGAGCAGTGTTGAATGAATTTGTTCGCGTATCTGGCGGCCATCTTGGAATCGAGAACTTCCCTTAGTTTCCGTGATCTAAGATGGCACTCGCTCACTCGCTAAAATACACTAAAATGTAGTTTAGAACGGTGCGAGTAACGTTACGATGTGAACTGAAGCTAGTAAACTGATCGAATTTGTGTTTGGTAGCGAGAACTAAGTGTTAAAGTTTTGTAAAGAATCGCGTTGAGATTGACAGGAGTAGATTTTCACACTGAACAGTGTTACTATATTTAGTTATGTTTCTAGCCTTCTATTTCATAAGTTCCTGTTTGGGTTTTGTTGCTTGTTGCGCAATCCCGGAGGTATATAGTGATTGCATGGCGAACGCAAAGTATTAATTTTGTTTTCGGATTCAATTTGTTTTCCTATTTGGTAGTGACATTTCTTTAAAATGTAATGTTAAGACTAAAGGAAAAATTTTGCTTCTCGATAAGTTGCATTACTTTCCTTGAACCATGCAGTAGACCTTACACAATGAGATGTAATTGCATATGTGTCTTTTACATAATCATCGGTCGCATATGCTAATTTATGTTATCAGTGTGTTTGTAAAGTTTCGGCGTTATTGTCTAGGTAGAACAATGACTATGCAATCTCTTTGATCATCTGTTATCACGGCGCTTCTTAGTAAGTTTTGAAACTGTGTAACCTTTTTTTATATTAAACAACTTTCATTTTGACAATATTACCCTTGGCCTTGTGAAACCTGACCATCTCCATATTTAATGACGTGCACAAAAAATTTAGTGTGCCACGCATGAAGGAAGAGACAAAGATTATCATAATATGAAAATGACGTCTGGCAAGCACGCAACAATTTTTAAGTCACGCGAGCCAAAAGCGACTCTTTTCAAGCATTCAAATTTAGACTCCCGTTTCCACTGAACCTAAAAAAGTGAAACTGACCCAAATCATAAGCAAATTCGAGTCTCTATGCCATTGCCGGATTTCATACGTCGGGGGCCTGGGTACAATTGGTGTATTATGGGATTAACAACACAAGACCCATATATTCAGAAAGAGCACATCGAGCTTTACAAAATCCTTAAGTTTCGTCAGGAGCCCATCACCCGGAGCGCGCAACTTCCATACTGGGTCTGTGGAACGGCGTTTTCACAAGTAGGTTTATTTTTAGACAAGCCCTTCCCGCGAATTAGTTTTCAAAAGCCAATCAGAAGCGAATGCATAATTAATGATAATCTGTTAATGCGTAACTACTAGTGACAACTCATACGCGTTACAAACATGGCGGATGCATGCGAGGAATCTTCTTCTGATTGCTCTGACAGTATTTCAGGCGATGATTCCAGTTTTTATACGGAAAGTAGTAGCTAAGAAGAAAATCTGCAATGCGAAGAACACCGTACGTCTTCCTCATCCGTGGAAAAGCGAAAATCGCGCCGTGAGGAATCGAATTTATCTTCGAAACGGTCTGCGAAAAATGTAAATGTGCGAAACAGAAAAAGCAAGCTTCAAACACTCTAGACGAAGATCAGCTGGAGGAACTGACCTCGTGGATATTTTCAAGACATAAAGCTAGCGAGATCGAAGGGATTGACCGCTCAAATCTTCTTGAATCGCCACGTGTGAAGTCCACCAAAGAGAGGGAGCTCTTTGCGAAATATTTACTCTGTGACTCATCAAAAAACAACTTTCAACTGCTGATTCTTGGATTCTGCCGCAAGTTTTCGACGCTTGTAAGCGAGTGTGCCTTGTCAACGGATAAGGAGAACAAGAAAGCCGCCATTTCTATGGCTTGGATGAAAATGCTGGCAGGGGAATTTTCAAGTCGGAAAGGCCATTCAAGAGCGATTGTTAATCGAATGTTTCCTGGTTGGACTGCAATCGGAGTCACAAGAAGTAGAAGCTATGGCTACATGTGTTTAGAGAAAACGCTTTGTTATTTTATTATTATTTTAGGGGTTTTGGGGACCGAGACTGAAGGTAACATCCAAACCCACCCTTAAGAAGGTCATCTGACACTATGATAACTGGGAAAGCTTTGGGGAAATTAATACAATTCATTATTGATCACCAAAAGTCTTTAAAATATTCAATGCACTGGGTTAGGGGGTGGGGGGGGAGGGAAGGAAATATGTATTTCGAGGTACCCAACTGTCACTGTAAGAGGCTTCGACACTTGCTCTGTTTTGTTTGCATTGTGGTTTGATATTTGAATGGCCCCTCGCCCTTCAAATGTACACGAGAACACAGTTTCATAAACTAAGAGTGTTTGTATTAGTTTCAGTACAAAAAAGTAGACCATATTTATATTGTCTGTATTGGACTGGAACTTTTTGCTTGCAGTAGAAGCTAATGTGGGGAGTCTTGTCAAATGCTGAATAAATAAAGCTCATTTCATGGATGTTTTCTGCATAAGTCTACCTTTCACTCCAATACTGAGAATACAAATAAAGTCTATTGGGGCACCTGCCAGAAACAGCACTTTTACATGTGGGGGTATTCTACACAGTGAAGCATAACCAGTGATGTAACTCTTTTGAGGGGAATGACCTCAGTATTTGGTTTACTATGTTAATGTTCTGAAACAATTCTTTTTACATACAACTTGTACTTTGAGATAAAGGATATCCAGTTACACTGTATAAATTGAAATACAACTTCAAAGTATACTCTGATGCTAAATAGTGTACCATCTTACAAACAACACTTTTTTCACTGGCCGAGAAAGTTCAAAGCCAAAACTGTCAAAAATTACTTGTGACTCTAATTAGGCATACTGTACCCATGTTAATGTTAATATCATATCCCTGATTGCTAAGGGAATTGGAATACTCAAGAATGGCATTCTTCAGATGGTGGCTGTCAATAACAACACATAGGCCATTGGTCTTAACTAGCAATCCAACAGATTTTTTGATAACCTAGCAGAACACCATAATTGAGACATGCATGGCACTACTAATATGGTCCACTAAAGCACAGTATTCATGTGCACTGGTGAATCCAACCATTTAATTTGCTGATTGTACATGACATTCCTGTCCTAAATCATTAACCACATCCTCTACATCTAGATATACTGCTGTATCACCATACAATTCCTCATACAAGGCATTGCCTTCACAAATTGCACTAGCAAATGAATCAACCCAAACATTTGAGAGCTGATTCTAAAGTAATGATATGTCAAGATTTTGTTGTTTACAGTAGTCACCAAACCTTACAGCTAAATTATGGTGCAAGCATTACTTCCTTGCCTATCCCCTACTGTGGACTGAGCAATGTTAGCCGGAAAAGAAAAAATGCAGAGTGAATTGGACAATTTTTGGCTATAAAGTGCCACATTATCTCCAGCTGAGCCACTGACATTCAAAATAGCATCCCAATATCCCTTTTCAGAGTAGTAGTTTTGCACCATGTCTTTCCTATTTATAAGTTTCCCCAGTGCAGGGCCATAGGAGAGTGCTGACAAATTCCCTCCACTAGCAAACTTCAGGACACTGTATATGGATTCTATTGCACTGCCATTTATTCGTAGGGGACTGATGAAGCATTTTCCATCAGGTGACACTTTGTCAAAGAACCAATCGCAAAAGACCAGGAAGCCATGAACAACTGAGCAGAGGAGATCCCAGGTCTACAAGACAAAATTTAATGACATTAAAACCAAGGCTTATTTTAGGAATCCTACATGTATCATTGTTACTGTTTTTCCAAGGAGTTCAACTAATGTTGAGCAAAGACTGTTTAACTAATGAATATTCAAATGCCATAATAATTATTAAAGGGATACACTGATTAGCCAGAGATAGTACTGACTGTGTGCAGCAATGTCTACATGAAAAAAGCATAAGGCAAACACGACATACTGTATTATTCTGAGCCACTGAGCTGAGATAACCAGTCCATTAAATAGCATAAAGAAAAACTCCCAAGCAACATAAAGCAAATTGACAATTTATATTTACCCATATACAAAATATTATTTCATACCTGCCAAGCCAAGAACTTTTTCTGTCTAGCTCTTTTGGTGTTCTCTTGATAAACTAAAAATGTGAAAATTAGAAAAAAGTTGTGGTTATCTCTGACATTTAAAACTTCTCAAACATTATATTCTGCCAATAAATTACCTGTATCCTTGTGATTAGCACACCACTGTGCAAGGACCGAGCTATCCTTGTTGTTGACTCGGCGGTGGATCTGAGTAGATCTTGCTCAAATAACAGGTTGCATGTACTGGCCAGTCTTTGTGTTTGCATCAGTTCCACTGGAAGACAGGTCCTTCACAGCTGCAATCATATACCTTTGCTACAGATGAACACAAAAGGATACAATACTTAAGAATTAGTGAGATCTAACACCCTTGCAAATATTTTTCTCATTACTTCTTAATCATAATTTGTTTGGGAAGATATCTCATTGTGTAACAAAAGTAGCCA
>JAHPZR010007465.1:30000-32248 GCA_019787425.1 Platygyra sinensis | reverse complement strand
AAGAAGGAATTTGGTGTCCTCTTACTGTCGAAGAGGTAAGGAATGATTCCGTGATCGTTTCGTTTCACGGCTGGAATGCATCGTGGAATCGCCGCATATGTGATCCACGTGAGATCAGAAATCAAACGGTACCAGATTGCAAAAGAAAGAGAAAAGGCCATGAACGTTAAATCGCAGGGAAAGTGGCAAGTCATTTGTTAAAGCGATAGCGAGTTCCAGCCCGTTGTTAGCTAACGATTTATTAAAAATGTATTCAGTTCGTTTGTTTACGTTTGACCTTGTTTGGCTACAAGGACGCCATCGAATCGTGTTGTAAATCAAGGGAAACGGTATGAGATATTGAAATAAAAAAGACCAGTAAATAAACAACCCCTTACTTAGTACATTAACTCATCTTCAGTGAAGAACGTCGCTTTGAGAAGACCAAAATCACAAAACCTTAATGTAAACAAAAAGCTCAAATTACGGTTGCTTCAATTTCAAGACAGCGTAAATTTGCATAATCTTTCATGAACAACATCTTTAGGAATTAAAAGATTAAAGCCATGTTAGTAGGTAATGCGGTATATTTTGAACAAATTGTTCATCATCACAGAGAGGTCAACTCTGATATACCTTATATATACCATGTTCTACAACCATGTTCTAAACTACATCTGCTTTATCTTGGAAAGAGAAGTATACTTAGTTGTATAGAGAAGCAAGGAAAGCTTTCAAACACATCAAAACTGCCAGCTTCCACATCTACGCTCCGACACAAATGAATTGTGGACAAGAATTGCTACGAGTTAAGCTTAATTCATGCCTCCGCATCGTGAACAAATTCCTGTCAAAACGCCAGCTACCAAACAGCTGAATCAGATATTCACTTTACGAAAAGTATCACAGTTCACTTCGAATTTCTTGAACTATCCTATTTCTCCGATTGCATCGAAACAGGTTTTACGACGCAGCCTGCCTGTGGAACATGATGCATAAAACACGTCACTGCGTTACTAGGTAACAGCGCTCATACATATGCACGAACCCCACCAAGTGGGGTTCGCAGAATTACACACTTTGTCCGTGTTGAAGTCGTCATGTGTAGTAGATGCCCGCCAATGAAACCAAAATGCTGATGACACTCAGCCATTGTGTTGTTAGAATGTTTTTGGTTGATGGAGTGGCAGACGGTGGTGGGTCTGCTGGCGCAGGATTGTCATTTTTCAGCTGATTGTTTGCAAGGATGATCTGAGCCTTGGCTAAAGCCTTTGTTTGCGCCTCACGAGCCTGTTTTGTTTTAGCAGCAATAGCTTTGCCAGCAGCCACACGTTTTGGGTTTTTCTGCTTTGTAGTTGAAGTTTTGAAGTCACTTGTTGAGTGGTGTCAACAGGTTCTGAATCAGCCATGATGTATATTTACTGACAAAATTATATTTAATTGAGGAATTAACCATTAATGTTCAGCAATTATTCAGAAGTTACTGGGGATTGCTTAGCATTTGGTACTTCATCAACTCCAGTAAGCGGATAGCCGTTTGAATCACGAGAAAGGTGGTGGTGTGTCTCATTATCCCCGCTGAAATCGACATGCTTGTGCTTTATTGGATCTGCGATTTTTTAGCTATTTTTTTTCTCAGCACAAATCCAACTCATTTCAGAAAAATGTCAGCACAATTCATTTTGAGAATTTGAAAACGGGGTACTCATAGCATCTTTCGGAAGTTTTCGTCCCTTCATATTTTATGAAGTTTGTTTCTGATCGGCGATTTTTGAGATCCCAATACAAAGACGCGGGCGCATAATTCATCTTCACACCTTCTTTTGTTTCAAGAGTGATCACGCTTATAGGTCTGCCATAACTGTTTTCTCCTCGATATTCAATGCCGTGATATTTGTAGATGCCAGGATGCATGTCTCTCCATCTCAAGATTTTTTCGGCTTCTTCGAATTGCAACTGTTGCTCCATGTTGCATTAGTGCTGCTTTTGTTCAATAGAAAATGGGTGGCGAAAGGAGAAAATCAAATGGGCAAACTTGCGCTCTTTCAGCCTTGCAATCATCTGCTTCAGTTCGTTGTGAGAAAGCTCGCCGGCGTATTCTTCAAAGATTGCCTTCGTGGTCTTGGCCGATGGCGTGTAGAAAAGATCGATTGCTGCTACATTTTCTCGGAAAGGCTTCGCGATGCTAGAGAGCTGCTGGGTCAGCACCCACACGCTGATGCCGGCATGGCGAGCAGAAAATCCGAGTTTGCCAAGCTCCCCTGTCCAG